>JASGAU010358223.1:0-16517 GCA_030220045.1 Australoheros facetus
ATTCAGCCCGGGAGCTTGGTTTGGAGAGGCAAATGGACAAACCATAATTTTAAGACAAGAGAACTTTATTTGCAGGTGCGGACTGCACCTGTGGCCAGGACAGCTGCAGCAGCCAGTGCTGCTGTGCTTAATTGGGTAAAAAACAAAAAACAAAATTCTGATCACTGGCCGTTCGGAAAACCTCCCGAACCTCCCGATGGCCACCACGCCGCTGTCTGAATGATCTGTGTTTAACTTCCACTCAGCGGCGAAAACCAGCGGGAGGTTGAAAATGATGTGACAGCAGTCGGACGTTCTCTCCGGCTAAAGCGAACCTCGATAGTCCGGTCAGCTAGTGAGGCGAGCTGCTGGTAGAGCAGCGGCAACGGACAGCTCCGAAAACAGCAGAGCCCTTTTTGCAAATAAGCGATATGAATTTGCTCACAGCTCATCACGCTTATCACATTGTGCATCATTATAATCTGTATGCCTGGACTCCTGCAGTGAGAAACGTTCCACGGTGCAAAGTGTGATTAAAATGCGTTAAATTTTTAAATTCGTTATTTTCCCGTAATTAATTAATCAATCGTAATTAACGCGTCCCACCCCTAGTTTTAATACATATAATACATATTATAATAGGTTTTTATGATAGGTTTTAATACTGTATTCTGTTTTAAAGTAACTCCTAATTACAGCTGTCAAATAGGTAGAGGAGTAATAAGTACAAAGTAAATGTAAAGTTAGGTAAAGTAAATGTATCATGAAATTGTATTTAAATATCATATTTGAGTATATTTTCTTATTTACTTCTCACCAATGAAGCTTGGACATATATTCATTTGAAACTAAGTATGCCCTGTGATTCAATAGATTGTGGAACCATCTTTTGTGGCAATAATCCAAAGTAATTGTTTTATGCATGGCTTTATCAGTCTCTCACATTATTGTGGGGGAATTATGGCCTACTCTTCTTACAATCTTGCATCAATTCATTGAGGTTTGTGGGCATACATTTATGCACAACTCTCTTAAGGTCCCACCACAGCATTTCAATCAAGTGTGTGGTTTGGACTTTGACTGGATCATTGCAGTGCCTTAATTCTTTTTTATCGAGGTGTTACAATCACTCCTTCAATGTCAACTCAATGACTGCAGGTGCCCAGGTCCTGTGGCTGCTAAACAAGCCCAAATCATCACCCCACCCCACCATGCTTGACATTTGTGGGAGGTGTTTGTGCTGATATGCTGTGCTAGGTTTTTGCCAAATGTGGTGCTGTGCAATATGGCCAGACATCTCCACTTTGGTCTTGTCTGTCCAAAGGACATTGCTCTAGAAATCTTGTGGTTTGTTCAGATGCAGCTCTGCAAACCTAAGCCATGCTGCTGTGTTCTTGTTAGAGAGAACCCTGGCAGCCCTTCCAAAGAAGCCGAACTTGTTCAGTTGTTTTCTAATTGTACTATCACGCACTTTAACATTTGACATGGTAATTGACGCCTGTAAAAATTTTCACAAGGGTGCACTGAGTCCTGTGAAAACTTTTGGTCTCATATAACTGTACCTCTGACTGGGCATCTGTGAATATTAGCCTTCTTCATGGCAGCATGTCCGATTAAAAGTAGGAAGAGCACAAACAGGGCATGTGAATGCAACCGGAAAGGTTAAACTACTAGGCTATTTTCACATATTCAGTTTCTCGTTAAGCAGGTCAGTTGAAATCCTGCTTTTAAGACGTCTGGATCTTGTTTCAAAAGAAGCAGAGCTGCTAAAAGCAGCACTCCCCTGCATACTGTCAAAGATTAAACTCCAGTTTTTTCTCTCTTAGAGCTATACCTACATGCCAGTATGCAAATTGCATTCATGCTGGCTTTAATTTCAGTGGAGAGGAACAAAATCTTGGGTCTATGGCTTTGATAAAATAATAAATAAAGTATAACTAAAGCTAATATTAGCCTTTAATTGTCAGCAGCTGTTTAATAACACTCACACAAGTGGGTATTATATTTAGATTATTTTGAAAAACTGAACAAAGCCTATAACATTTCCCTATACCTTTTGGAAAAATTGACCACCTAAAGGCTAATATTCTGACAACAATGGCATCTTTTGTGCACAGGTGTTTTCTGTGGATATGACCGGTTCCAACATGCAGGTGGTTTTAAATGTATCAGTTGACTACCCTGAGAATTTGGCAGTGGATTGGGTGAACAATAAACTGTATGTAGTGGAGGCCAGCGTCAACAGGATTGACATGGTGGACTTTGATGGAAGTAACCGGGTCACACTCATCACTGAAAACCTCGGAAACCCTAGAGGACTGGCGGTGGACCCCACTGTTGGGTAAGCACATCTCCCAGTTTCCATTCATTCATCCGCGGTCCCATTCCCAATTTCCACATTCAGTATCTGTCGTGCTCCATTGGATTGGAATAATGGGGCGGAGTGGGGGAGGCAGGTGAGATTAGCAGATTGTCCTGGGTGGATTAGTGAGGAGCAATGTAAGTGATGACCCTTATTGTAATCCAATAGTATAGTTCATGGGGGAAGGCGAGCCAGGTGGCTACAGAGAAATTGCTTATCTTAAATAATGTACAGCTCTTTGGTGAGATGTACAGCCACCCACGTTGGAGCCACACGCCTATACTAGACTTAATTAAAAGAGGGAAAGCCTTTAATGCTTTTCTAGGAGTTTCTGTTAGTGGATACATGCACTTTACTTTCTGTATATTGCAGGTGTAATCTAATAATCCCACTTCAATATATTCCCCTTCTGTCGTAGGTATATGTTCTTCTCAGATTGGGAGTCACTGAATGGACAACCAGGCCTGGAGCGCGCCTTCATGGATGGAACCAACCGCTATGGCATCATTAGTAGTAAACTGGGCTGGCCGGCTGGTATCACACTGGATATAGAGGCCAAGCGCATCTACTGGGTTGATAGTCGCTATGACTACATTGAAACTGCAACATATGATGGTTTGCATAGGTAAACACTTCAAGTTTTACACTTCCAAAAGAGCACAAGTTAATCAAATACAACAAGTAGCAAGACTGGTTCATTTATATATTGTAAGAAACAACCTTCCCTATCATTTTTTTCTAATAGAAAAACAGTGGTTCACGGAGGTGCTGTGATCCCTCACCCATTTGGCATCAGTCTTTTTGAGCACAATGTCTATTTCACGGACTGGACAAAGATGGCTGTGATGAAAGCCAATAAGTTCACTGATAGTAGCCCTGAAGTGGTTTACAGAACATCTCAAACCCCACATGGAGTAGCAGTGATACATCAGCTGAAGCAGCCACAAGGTAGGACCATCAAATAAATGTGTCTTTATCACAATGGTCCTGATGCAGGTCACACTTTTCACCATTCCTACTGTATGTATGGTATAAATTTACCTAGACTATATAAGTTGTCCAGTAACCAGGATTGTTTCCTTTTGTCTCCAGTACCAAACCCTTGCAGTGTACTCAGAGGTGGATGTGAGCAGATTTGTGTTCTGAGCCACAGGAGTGACAATGCAGGACTGGGTTACCGCTGCAAATGTCGCATGGGCTATGACCTGCATGCTGATGGCAAGCGATGTTTAGGTAAGAGAAGATTTCTCAGTTTAACTTTTGTGAGCTTTTTTTTTGCAGACTTCAATGTGTTTCTTGGTTTGAAGTGCCAAAAAGTGCTCTGTTGATTTCTAACCCACAGCTGTGAGACAGTTTCTGCTGTTCTCCAGCCAGCTTGCTGTGAGAGGGATCCCCTTCAACCTCTCTACACAGGAGGACATCATCCTGCCTGTTACTGGATCACCCTCCTACTTTGTTGGAGTGGATTTTAGTGCTGAGGATGATGCCATCTTTTTCTCAGACACAGCCAAAGATATTATCTATAAACAGAAAGTGGATGGGACAGGTGAGCATCTTGTCAAGCTGGATTTAAACTATCCCAAGCACTGTACGCATTCACAGAAGATAAATGAATAGTCGTATAAAGACAATATGTTTGCAGTGCTTTTTCTGTTTGCATCCCTGAGTAACTTCTTTGCTACCACAGAGCTCTACCATATGATTCAGCCAGGCTTAAACTAGGGGTTAAGGGGGTGTTTGATAGTGCCTGCTGGTACTATGGGGGAGAGAATGGACAGGATCATGGATAGTGCAAAAATAGATAATATATCATATAACTGAATATCAGCCTAAAGACATGAAAATAAATAGAAATAATGACCAAGCATTCTTGTTATGAAGTCACTAAACTATCATCTAAGCTGTGAAAGCAGCTACTGTGTCATAATCCACACACACACACACACACACACACACACACACACAAAGAAAGGAATACCACTGCTCTGATCAGGGATGTTGTTTTTGGAGTTGCTCTAGTTTTTTCTGTTCGGTTCAGAAGAGGAAAATGCAAGCTGACAGCCTATTTATTTAAATGTGTTCCTCTTTCATCTCTGTGTTAAATGGTGTTCTGACTGCTTTGATCTGCACAGGCAGGGAGGTACTGGCAGCCAACAGAGTGGACGGAGTGGAGGACCTGGCTTACGACTGGATTTCAAAGAACCTCTACTGGACTGACCCCCGATATAGGAGCATATCCGTCATGAAGCTAGCTGATAAGTCCAGGAGGGCCATCATTCGTAACCTCAATAACCCCAGGGCTATTGTGGTGCATCCTCTAATCGGGTAAACCATTTTAACACCAAAAGAATTATTAGTTTTTTCATTGCTGTTGTTCCTTCAAGCAAATTTTAGCATTATGCTCACCATCACATTTACCTGGGAGGTTATATGATTAATGCAGGGGTAATTTAAAATGTACAAAGGCTAGGTGCTCACATTAATTAAGTATTTGTAGTTGTTTGGTACTGAAACCATGTGGTTTGTAGCTTTGTTTGCTTTTAAGGATTTAGAAGTTTCTGAACCAATCAAACATTTATTTCTAGGGTTACTAGATCTCAGCAAGGTAAATGAATGGCAAGGAGTATGTTTGTGTGGGACACTGTGAGACATGTTTGTAATGCTGTGAGGTCTAAAATTTGTTATACTGTAGAAGACTGTAAAAACTACATTCAGTTGTTGTTCTCATAGATTGGCACATTTCTTTTTGAGCCACATTTCATCTGAGACTCACGTGTTCTTTGTCACTTCTTATATTCTTTCCCATGTCAGACTGAAATATAAATAAAAAAAAACTCACAGAGAATCTCCCATCAGCGTGCAGGACATGGCCTCAATGTGTGGTACAAGGGATAAAAATGCTGTGCAGTCCCATGTAAAGTGCAACCTCTGGTCACCTGAAGTGGTACTCACCCATTCATAAACTGTCCACATGTTAATCTGATAAAAAGATTATTTAGGACAAGATGTTATTTCCTTTGGCCTCAAAGTCATAAGGCCTCTGTGCCCAGCAGCTGAGATTAGCTCACTGTGTGAAGGGCATTATTGTAGTGAAGACTAAAAAGTTAGCTTAAACAAGAAAAAATAGCTCCTGTTGACCAAAGTCTAAATAAACACATCTCACAAGTTAGATGTTTAATAGTAGTTTCATTTAGGTAGGAACATTTTGGAATGAAATATGATATTGAGCCATGCTGTTCATTTTGCTTTATCAGGTATATTTTTTGGACTGACTGGTACCGGCCAGCGAAGATTATGAGAGCTTGGGGTGACGGTTCACATGCAATGTCCATTGTAAACACTACTCTTGGCTGGCCAAATGGCCTAGCTATTGACTGGAGGTGAGCCAAGTGTTCAGCATCCACATGCCCAGCAAGAATATCCTTTTTTTTTTTTTTAACCCATAAACGATTGCCCCTATAAACCGCTCTTGGTTTTAGTGTGACTGTTTACTGTAAATTTATATTTCTTTGCTTTGTTCTCCACACAGTTCGATGCGCCTGTATTGGGTGGATGCCTTCTTTGACAAAATAGAGCACAGCAATTTTGATGGACAGAACAGGCTTTCTTTGGACCGCATAACCCAGATCTCCCATCCATTTGGTCTCACCATTTTTGAAGGTTAGGCATCAGCTATAAGTTGCCTTGTTATCTAGTATATTATCATAAATTTGTTGTAAATAAAGAGTGAGTTCATATGACTAAAAACTGACTGGTTTTGCTTTGATGATGATTATGTCAAAAGTACAATCATTGTTAGCACAAGCTGATGACAGATGGAGTTACTGCGGTTGTGCTCTGTTTCTCCTGTCCCTTAAAGGCTATGCATATTTCACTGACTGGCGCCTGGGTGGCATTGTACGTGTGCGCAAGACTGATGGTGGGGAGATGGTCATTATCAGAAGAGGAATCAGCCACATCATGCATGTCAAGTCTTTCAACTCCAACTCTCAAATTGGTGAGTACCTTTATTCACTTTTCTTCTCCCTCTGCTTGCCATGCGTAGCCGCAGCTCACACTTGTCCGTCATATTCCTGGTAATTAGCCTCCACTCCCCTTCTCAGGTTCCAACCTCTGCAACAGGCCGACAAATCCTAATGGAGACTGCAGCCACTTCTGCTTCCCAGCCCCAGACTCACAGAGGGTGTGTGGCTGCCCATATGGCATGAAACTGTCACCCAACCAACAGACTTGTGTGGAGGACCCTTCCAATGAGCCCCCCACACTGCAGTGTGGGGCCAACTCTTTCTCCTGTGGCAACGGCAAATGTGTCCCAAACAGCTACAGATGTGATGGTGTTGATGACTGCCATGACAACACTGATGAAGTCAACTGTGGAATTAATAGTAATGCTGTTTTTTTTAATCCAGTTGACTATACAGTCCCAACCTTATTACCCCCCACCCCCAACTTTGGCTTTTTACTTTGTTTATGTTAATATGGCTTAAATTCAATATAATTTCCTTCTTTTTTTTTTTTTAGACACCACTTGTTCCCCCTCTGCGTTCACCTGTGCCAATCAGCGCTGTGTGCCTGCAGGATGGCGCTGTGATGGGCAGAATGACTGTTTTGATAACAGCGATGAAAATAACTGCCCAACACACATTCCTGGAACCTGCCCTGCCAATCAGTTTACCTGTGCCAACCGCCGCTGCATCCCACACACCTGGCGTTGTGACACTGATAACGACTGCGGAGATGGTTCCGATGAAGCTGACTGCTGTGAGTGTCTCTACAAAAGCTAACAGTTTTACACAAATAGGATTTTCCTACGATCTAACTTAGATCTGCCTTGGTAACTCCTAACACAGTGCAGGCAGAAAAGTAACTAATTACAGTGCTTAAAAACAAACCTACAGTCATATGAAAAAGAAAGTTTTCACAGGACTCTACTATGTAGCTGTGAAAAACTAAGTAAACTCTATGATTCAGTAGCTTGTAAAGCTGCCTTTAGCAGCCACAACTTGAAATAATCATCTTCTATATGAGTTTATCAGTTTCTCACATCATTGTGGATGAATTTGGCCCACTTTTCTTTATAGCATTGCTTCAGCTCATTGAGGTTTGCTGGCATTTGTTTATGCACAGCTCTCTTAAGGTTCCATCACAGCATTTCAGTCAGGTTGAGATCTGGATTTTGACTGGGTCATTGCAACACCTCAATTCTTTTCTATTTCAGCCATTCTGTTGTAAATTTGTTGGTGTGCTTGGGATCATTGCCATTTGCATGACTAAATTACAGCCAAGCTTTAGCTGTCAGACAGAAGGCCTCACATTTTACTCTTAGTATTCAGAGGAGTTTATGGTCAACTCAATGACTGCAGGTGCCCAGGACCTGTGGCTGCAAAACAAGCCTACATCATCACCCTTCCTCCACCATGCTTGACAGTTGATATGAGGTGTTTGTGCTGATATGCTGTGCTTGGTTTTCACCAAAATGTGGTGCTGTGCATTATAGCCAAACAGCTTCACTTTGGTTTTGTCTCTTCAAAGGATGTTGTTAAAATAAAGAAGCATGAACTGCAGAGTCCTGTGAAGACTTTTTTTCTCACATGACTGAGTATTGCACAGTCTGACCTTGGGGGGAATTTGCAGTGACATCCAGATTGCAGCACTGTGTTAACACACTCCTGAATGCTTCAGATCAGCAAACTGCCAAAACCTCTGATTTTATATAAGTGCTCACACTTACAGTAAGTGCATTTGATTAGCAGCACCTCATTACTACTTACCCTCTTAATTCCTATGAAAGTAGTAAGATTGTACTGTGTTTTTCACAGGATTGCATAGAGTCCTGTGAAAACTCTCTTTTTCACATGTATATGGTCTTATTTATAAAACATAAAGATAAAAGCTGGTAAGTAGGCTACTGAAGATATATATTTTAAAAATATTATTCTGTAGCTGATTCTAAGTTTATCTAGAATCAGGCAACATTGATACTGACTCCCCACCAGTCTCAGGTTCCCTAATAGGAACCTGTTTATTCCTTCAGACAACACTGAATCTTTTGTGAACTCAGTGGTGCACATTGCCACTGATTAGATTATTGAAGAAGCATGGTTGTTGTTCCTATTAAACATAAAATAGTTTGAAACTAAGTCTTGTACACTGTTCTATGCATTGACTAGTAACGTAGGAGATTAACTCACAGGTTTGTATTCTTTTCAAACATTTTGTGTTGACAGATCTGGGAAGCACATGCCATCCAGGACAGTTTCAGTGCCCAGACCACCGTTGTATAGATCCTAACTATGTCTGTGATGGAGACAGGGACTGTGTGGATGGGGTGGATGAGCAGGGGTGCAGTAAGTAGCTTTCTAGATTATGCACAGTTGCTGGTCACATAAACTTTGCTGGCCTAGTGTGGTGCTTACTTGCAGCATGTCAAGTATTGTGTTTAGAGCACATGTGCGAGTTTGATGAAATCAGTTTAATTTTGTTTTGCCTGCGGTTATAAAACTAATAATATTAGTCAGTCACTAGACCACTATGACTTTTCGAAGATCTAATTGTAGACTTGCTGCAGCCTGGTCTCTTATTTTCAGAAGTTGTTATGAACTAGCATTTTATTCGTACTGCCCATTTCCCAGTAAAAAATTAATTCATTTGTTCAGCCATTCATGCATTACAGAGGTAACCTGAATGCTCTGTAAAATTAAACAAGCATTTCCTAAGCCTCTTAATTTCTGGTTACCTTTGTTGCACAATAGATGAGCTCAGAAGTTTGAACTATCAGCATTAACATATGTTTTGGATTTTTTTACAGTCTACAACTGCACTATGAATGAGTTTAAATGCTCGAGTGGTCACCAGTGCATCAACTCCTACTACCGATGTGATGGAGTCTTTGACTGCAGTGATCGCTCAGATGAGCGAAGCTGTCGTATGTATTTAAATCCTTCCTGTGGTCAGAGGTTATATTAACAACGTCCTGCATAATTATTTAGGTTGCTAATATGTTTGAATATTTAATAATTTGGTGTTTCCCAATATATGTCAGCTACCAGGCCCCCAGGGATGTGCCACCATGAGAGTGAGTTTCAGTGTCAGTCAGATGGGAGCTGCATCCCATCTTCATGGGAGTGTGATGGTCATCCAGACTGCGAGGATGGCAGCGATGAACACCACGCTTGCCCACCTCGCACCTGCCCTTCCACACTCTTCCGCTGCGATAATGGAAATTGCGTGTTACGCAGCTGGATTTGCGATGGGGACAATGACTGCAGGGACATGAGTGATGAAAGAGACTGTCCCACACCACCTTTCCGGTGTCCAAGCTGGCAGTGGCAGTGTCCTGGCCACAGTGTGTGCATTAACCTCACCACAGTGTGTGACAACACTCCTGACTGTCCCAATGGTGCTGACGAGTCTCCCCTTTGCAGTAAGTCTGTTCTCTGGTTTCTTCAGCCTGGAACGTATTCTTTGTCTATCAGGGCTTAATTGTTTTATTTTTGAGTCTGGCCTCACCAAATTCAATTACATTTTCACATCACATGGAAAACAGGATCAATCTCTCAGCTGATTTTGTTTAATTTGACAATTTTCTTGTTCTTGTTTTCTATAAGCGGGAGGGCCTTAATTTCACAGAGATTTTGTGTTGAATGCCATCTGTTTGTCTTTGTTTTCTTATGTTAAAATCAAGCATGTATGTGATTTGTCCTATATTAACTTGAAAATGATCTGTGATTTTCCCTTCTTGCCCTTCTCACAACTTTCAGATGAACCTTTGCCAGGTAGGAACAAACAAACTCTTAATCATTGCTAGAAATGCTGCAAGTAGTTTTGATTCCTTTTTCTACAGATGAAATATTTCCATTGATTGTTTTAATACTTAATTCATACTTGTTCATTAATTGTGTACCACAAATATGCATAAAATAGTTCTGGCTCAGAATGGCATTTATGAGAACACATAATGAATGTAGTGACTGCTTTGTTGTTTTTTATTATTATTATTATTAGAGTGCAGCATATTTATTAATGGCATAATTTCCATTTTTTTCAGTACTAAATTGTCCTTTCCCTGCTTTTAACTCAGACCAGGAGAGCTGCTCAGACAACAATGCTGGCTGCACCCATGGCTGTATCCAAGGTCCCTTTGGGGCCCAGTGCACATGCCCTGTGGGTTATCAACTGAGCAATGACTCCAAAACTTGTGAGGACATTGATGAGTGCAATCCCCCTGGACTATGTAGCCAGCACTGCTTTAATGAGAGAGGCTCTTTCCGCTGCCACTGCCAGGATGGTTACACTCTTGAAGCAGATCAGCATACCTGCAAGGCCTCGGGTAAGGAGGGATAAAATCTTCTGTGTATTGAGTACATTAAAAAAAAAAAAAAACTGCCTATAATTTTATAATGCATTAAAACAGGCATATTATCAGCCCTGCATTAATTTCTCTATACAGCACATACCTCAGTTTTCTTCACTGTGCTGCCTCTTCGGAAGGAGGCACAATAAAAGGGGAGCTTAGATCCCAGACTGCATGACTGACACTCTTTTTCTTCTCTCCTGTCTTTGCTACTCTGATTTCGTAAGATAAGACAAATAACATGTATGTCACTCACTGCCCATCACCAGTGTAATTAGGACATAATCACAAACAAAGGGCTGTTTATGGGGAGCGTGCCTGACATGAGCTCCTCTTCCCAACAGATAACCCACCGAAAGACTTTGCAATACAATAGGACATTATCTGGACAAAAGTGCCTTTCCAATGGATTGTCATTTGAGTAGGGTTTATTTAACCATCTTTTTGTATAGCTTTGGTCTACACACAAAGACTGATAAGTCCTCTTATTAGCATGAGAATGGAAAAGCAGAAATAGATAATGGTGGTTTTGATGTCTGTTTCAGATTCTCGTCAGGCTTTCCTGTTAGTGGCAAGTCGAAATCAGATTGTACAAGACGACATAACCACTCAGCCTAACGTAGTCCGGTCACTGATTCGAGATGGACGCAACATTGTGGCCCTAGATTTTGACTCGGTCACTGAGCGGGTGTACTGGTCTGACACAAGCCAAGACAGAATCTGGAGTGCTCACAAGAATGGCAGTGACAGAGTTGTGGTAAGTGTAGTTTGCAAACAGCTCTGCATGAAGTGTAATTTCACCACTAAACATATTTAACTAAGAATGAGCCTCTAATGAACAGATATTCGACAGTGGAGTGACTGTGACAGAGAGCCTTGGTGTGGACTGGGTGGGCAGGAACTTGTATTGGACTGACTACATCCTGGAGACAATTGAAGTGTCTAAACTGGATGGCACCCACCGGACCGTATTAGTGAGTGAGAATGTAACCAACCCTCGAGGCCTAGTGCTGGACCCGAGAGACAGGTCAGAAGATTTGATTTGATTTGATTTGAATCTGTGTGTGATTTCATGTGTATTTTATGGTCACAGCTTCTCATCATGAAAGAAGGTAGCATTAAGTGAGAATTTCTTTTTTAGTGCTCACCTGATCTTCTGGACTGACTGGGGGAGGAACCCCCGCATAGAGAGGGCCAGCATGGATGGAAAACAGAGAACTGTGATCATAAGCAGCAAACTGTACTGGCCTAATGGTCTAACCATAGACTACCCAAACAATTTGTTGTACTTTGCTGATGCCTACTTGGATTTCATTGACTACTGTGATTATAATGGGAACAACAGGAAACAAGTCTTGGCCAGTGACCTGGTGAGTGTATGAGATGACAGACTTTATGCTAGTGATACATCTATAGAGATAACTTTTATGTTAATAATCAGTTTTCTTCTGAATAGCATGTGTGAGACACACTTTTTTTTTCTTTTGCTACTCTCTATGAAAAGGTACTGCAACACCCCCACGCAATTACCATTTTTGAGGATTTTGTCTATTGGACCGACAGATACATCAACCGTGTGATGCGAGCTCATAAGTGGCATGGGGAGAACCAGACAGTGATGCTGTTCAACCTCCCTCAGCCCATGGGTCTGGTCGCAGTACACCCAGCCAGGCAGCCAGCAGGTATGATGAAAATAATGAACCTTATCTGCTTCATCTTTATTAGCTGATATTGATCAATATGTTGGCCACATGATTAGAGAACCTAACTTTTTGGATGTCTTTCTGTGTAAATGTGTTGTTTGACAATTTGTAGGAGAAAATCACTGCTTGAGGAGCCCCTGTACTCATATCTGCCTGCTCTCTGCTGTGGGACCGAGGTATTACTCGTGTGCCTGCCCCTCAGGCTGGACACTGGCAGCAGACCAAATCACCTGCACCAGAGGTATGCATCCTGCCACATGAAGGAAAACACTCATCACTCAGTTAGATGAAAAAGGAAGTCAGATCAGATGTACCAGATACGTTGAAATACTCGGGTCTTCATCAGCTGTGGTTATTGTTGCAGTAGAAAGGATGCATGCTTTTTGTGCAGCTATCTCACTTTTGGTTAGAGAATAAATCACTAACCTGAACGATCCAGGTACTTGTCAACAGTCTCCCATTTAGATTCTCTTTTAAACTAGCGGTCCAGTCGTAAATATTAAGAATTATATGAGTGTGTCTTTCAAGGTCTTAAAACGACAAGGGACCTTTAATTCAATATCCAAGGAGTCTGCCTTAGGTCACCAGCTTAACTCATCTCAGGTTTCAGCCCATTCAAACCGAGCAGGACACAGTCTACCCCTGAGGCCACCGATTATCCAAGAATGAAAATGCCCTACAACCATTCATTGATTCTAATCTGTGATGACAAAGCAAATCAGATTGTGGAACCAGCTTTCACCAGTCAATCCTCTTTATAGATAAGGTCTTTTGGCTTGGGATGTCTAATTTGCACCAGATATACTGATCCAGAGATCCAGGGAGCATACTTTTTGAGCTCTGTTTTAGAATTTCTTTAATAATTTTAAAAGTACTCTTTTTTTTGTTTGTTTTCTGGTTTGTTTGTTTGTTTTTTATTAATTCTTCATCAAACTGTAGAAAGAACTGTTTATATTTCTGAATTCCTATTTTTTTTCCTTTTAAATCTTCTTGCTTTTTTTGCTTCACCTTTAGTTGAGGATCCATTCCTGGTGGTTGTGAGAGACAGCATCATCTATGGCATTTCCTTAAAGCCAGATGACAAGAGTAATGATGCTATGGTTCCTGTTGCTGGGCTTCAAAATGGCTATGATGTTGATTTTGATGACAGTGAACAGACCATCTACTGGGTGGAGCATCCAGTAAGTCACTGTCCAGAAACACTATACAGTTTCTTAGTTCTTTAATCCCTTTTCCCAACAGTAAATAAGGAACTGGAATATGGTGTAGAGATGCAGTTCTGCTAGACATACTGTGCATATCATATAAGGGTTCATAGTAAAAACAACCCAAAAACATGATAAGAAGGCATACTATAAGACACATGCTGGAGGTTAATATGTCTGTCTGTTCACCAGGGTGAGATCCACAGGGTGAAGTCAGATGGTACTAACAGGACAGAGTTTGCCCCTGCAGCCATTCTTGGCTCCCCGGTTGGCCTGGCCTTAGACTGGATAACAGAGAATCTGTACTACACCAATCCAGCTACGCAATCTATTGAGGTGATACAAATCATACCATGTCCCGTAAAAGCAGAAGTAGTGTTGCAACACAGTTTTCCAGTACAATAATTGCACCTGTTTGTGTTTGGCCAGGTCTTAAAGCTAAGAGGGGAGGTACAGTACAGGAAAACTCTAATCACAAATAACGGCTCTCCAACTGGCGCTGGTAGTCCTGTTGGCATTGCAGTGGACCCAGCACGTGGGTAAGCCCTATTTAACACAGTCCTGGCACAGATCGCTCAACCACACAGCTACTGAGCTCTAACAGCCTCTCATTGCCATCTGCTCGGCCTCTAGAGAGATCTCAACTAGTGTTACTGAATACTACACTGCACTCTAAAACCCCAGCAGAGTGCAGTCAAGAAACAAGCAAGATGTTTCTAACCTTTTTACTCTTACATGAAGACAGTGAAACTCAGATGTTGATTTTTGATGATAATTTTACACTATGTCCTCATTCAATTTCTGGTCTATGACTTAATCAGTTTACAAATGAAAGCTAGTTCATTAGCTTAGAAAGTGTGTTATTGCTGTAGATGCTATTTCAACAGTGGTCATTTAGCATTATCAGTGTGTGTTTCTCTGTTAGTTGATTTTTACTTTTAAAACTTTTAAAAAGTGATACGCACATGTATTGTATCTGTGATTAAAGTGCAAAGGTCTGAAATGCAGACGCTGACTGACAGTCTTTTGTGTTCTTAAGCAAATTGTACTGGACAGATCAGGGAACCGAGAGTGGCATCCCCGCCAAGGTGGCATCTGCAGACATGGATGGCTCGAACCCTGTCACCCTTTTCACCAACAATCTTGATCACATTGAATTCATCACTGTGGACATCCAGGAGAACAAGTTATACTGGGCTGTTACAAGTACCGGCATGGTGGGTTTTTGCTTGCAATGTGTTGTAATTCAGTTTAATTGTGATAATTACTCAAAATGTATTTACAGCACTAATATTTTATTTGATTTCCCTAAACTGTCGCAGGTTGAACGTGGCGATCCAGATGGAAGCAACCGCATCACCATAGTGACAGGCCTGTCTCACCCCTGGGGTGTGGCTGTCTATCAGAACTACCTCTTTTACACTGACCGCAACTTTGAGGTCATAGAGCGTGTAGAGAAGTCCACTGGAGCCAACAAGGTTGTGATGCGAGACAACGTGTCGGGACTCAGAGTTCTGAAAGTACATTTTCGAGACAGTGAGTAATAAACAGGTCACGGGTCACGTGTCTGTTTGATTTCTGCTGTCGCTTTTTATTCACACTGAATTCTGTTTATGCACTCAGCATCCGCAGGTACATCTAATGGCTGCACCAACAATATGGGAGTGTGCGAGCAGCTCTGTCTGCCTCGGCCACAGGGTCTGTTCACCTGTGCGTGTGCCACAGGTTTTAAAGTTATTGCCGACAACAGGACCTGCTCTCCCTACCAGTCTTATGTGGTCATCTCCACTCTATCTGCTATTAAAGGCTTCAGTCTGGAAGGGTCAGACCATTCTGAGGCCATGGTGCCAGTGGCTGGAAGAGGTCAGAGATTCTTATACTGTTACATTCATTATTAACTATGCAGCTTGTAATAAAATTAGTAATGGAGTTTTTTGAATGTGGATAAATTCTTATTATAATGAACTAAATAAATTTGTAATCTGTTGTTGAACAGATAGTAAAGGCCTCTAATGACTGGGTTATCCTCTTACAGGCCGTAATGCTTTACACATTGATGTCCACATGGCTTCTGGTTTCATCTACTGGTGTGACTTCAGCAGCACTGTGGCGATACAGAACGGGGTCAGACGAATCAAGCCAGATGGCTCAGGATTACGTAGCATAGTGACATCTGGAATAGGACGCAACGGGATACGAGGCATTGCTATCGACTGGGTGGCAGGTATGCTGTTCATTTGTTTAAGCGCATGTTTTGTTTATCACACAAGTAATGGGTTTACAGCAAACTAATCTGTGTAACAAGATGTATTCAGTACCTTGATTTTGGTGTCTCTAATTCCTTCAGAAGTCATTTATTGTACTTCTACAGCAGTTAGATACATTTAACTTCTACAACATTAGAAATAGATCACAGTCACTTTTAATGGAGTTGCTGGTTCTGACAGAGTTCTCACAATCAAAACCTTCTACCCTTAAATTTTAGGATAGAGTATTTTGTAGATAGTTACACTGTCTGTTGTTTTCTTCTCCAGTTTTACCAAAAAGTCTAGTCTTCATGGATTATAGTCTTTGTAATATTTTGGTCTACTTAGGTAATTGTGTACTCCACCACAGTGGATTTTAAATAACACAGTCAAGGCCTGTTTGAAGTGCAGATTTTCAGCTTTGATTCAAGGGGTTTTGCAGAATTTTTTGCATTAACTGTTTAGTTTATGGGGTGGTTGAAGCACAGAAGGTACAGCATCTGCTAATCAAAAGATTGGTTGTTCAAGCCCTCGCTGCTCTAGTCTGCATGCCTTGGGCGAGATACTGAACCCCAAGTTGCTCCTGATACGTTCATTGCAGTGAGTGTGTGTGTGTGTGTGTGTGTGTGTGTGTGTGTGTGTGTGTGTGTGTGTGTGTGTGTGTGTGTG
>JASGAU010358226.1:0-11213 GCA_030220045.1 Australoheros facetus
TCAACAATGGAGGTGCGGAACATGGTCCATTCGGGCTCAATGTCCTCAGCCTCCCTCGGAATGCTGTCGAAGTTCTGCCGGAGGTGGGAGTTGAAGATCTTGTCATCGGTTGAAATGTAAAGATTACCTGTAATGGATTAGTGAATGATGGGTTCCTGACACTATCTGGACTTTCATATTCTTAAGATTTTTATGAAAACAAATTACATGCTACACCTGAGTTAAGGGTTCCCCCACCTGCCAAATCCCACTTTAAGCTCGGGTGTTTTCTTGTGCAAAAACCTTTCGGACTTCTTTGTTCTCCCAAGTGGATCCCCCGGATTGGAATCAACTGCAGCTTATTGCATTTGCTTTTAATAAGAAGGAATGTAAATCACCACAAAGGCTGGCAATATTCCGATTTTCTTTTCTTGCATCCAAAATATGTCATTAAAAGTCTAAAATAAATAATAAATAGATCTCAAATATCATCTGTGCAGCCAAAGCCGTCGAGCTTTCAGACCACTGTGACTCACAAGCTATTAAACTTGGTAATGTCTCTTTTTTGTTTTGTATTTTTGGCCACAGCGGCTTTTATCGACAGTAGAGGGAGACAGGAAACGGGGGAAAGATACAGGGGAAGACACGCCGGCAAATTGGCAACAGGCCCAGGAATCGAACCCGCACCACAATGCGGCATATGCATGTGGTTGCCTGCTCCACCGCTGAGCCACCCGGGCGCCCTTGGTGAAGTTTCTTCACTGAATGCACCCAATCAGGTTCATTTGGACACAGTCCCTCACACCTTTAAATACCTAAATAGCTCCAACTGTGAATAAACTGTGAATGTACTGCTTACCACACAACAGATTATCATAAGGAGCTCTTTACTAAGTCATTAAATACAAGTTATATATTTTTATTTCTTTGGTATGATTAAAGGGGGCTAAAGGAGGAGATGACCTGTCACAATGCAGGTTCTGTTATTTCCTGGAGAATAGAGAATATGGCCAGCCTTAAAACATCATATGTACATATGTAAAACCTACTTGTATGCATCATAAAATTTCCCTTTATCGACCCTGCAAGTGCATTTCTTTTGTTTACACATATTTGGATTCCTTTGTATGTGTTGCTTTTTAATGCTCCTGTGCAATGCAATCAGTTTCTACAGTATCCCATCTAACCACGGGAAAAAGCCAAATGCACCTTTTGTGTGTGTTCTGTCAGGTCTGCGATGCTCCTCCGAGGTCGGCCTTGTCGTTCTGGGCCCGTTTAATCATCTCAGTGCTTCGATTCAGATAAAGGCAAAGATAGAACGAGTGGTAGCGGAGTTGCCGCTTGGAACCACCACGTTACATCTAACTGATTCTATTCCCAGTGCAGCTGGAGACAAGCTGCAAACATCGCCCGGCTGCTGCATCTTTAACAAATCTATCCATCCATCCAAGGCTTAATGCAAAAGAGTAAAGCCAGATTTCATGCCCAGGGATTGAGCCTGCCATGTCATAAATAACCTTATTTTCTGGGTACAGATGGAAGTGCCTGCAAGCCAAAGACCGTGGCGAGGTTTCGTTTCTTTTATGCTCTTTGACTGAACAGTAAGTCACATCCAAAAATGTGACTTTATGTATCTAAGTCTGTGTATTAGTATGGGCTCAATTCCTGTGCATCCATAACTGAGTTAAAGAGACTGTTAAAATTTGTTTTTGCTTTTTGCCTGCAGTGTTACACACACAGAAAGCAAAAATCTACTTTCATTATTATTCATGGCGAGGCCAGCGGGCTCTTTTATTAACAAGTGCATTTGAACTGTAATCATAAAGCAATCATAGCCTTTAAATTGCACATCCCTGCTGCACACTTCCATCTATAAAACGGAGAGTAGAGCTCAGTGGGCTACAGTGATGACTACGATCAACAAAGTGGATACAAATGTAATAATTTCATTAATTACTTAAAGAAAGGCCACTCCATCACTTTCAAACATGGAGCTCAGCTGACAGAACTGTTCAGCCTGTGGAAACTGTGGATATTGTTTTCTTTTAGAGAGCTTCTGAAAGAAAATAAACCCTGAGTTCATCTGGGTTATGGGCCTGAATACTTTGAATTTTTTAAAGATTACAAAGAAGGGCACAGAGTTTCAAAGACTCTGCATTTACCCTGCGGGAACAAACAAATTAGAATTGGTGACTCCGGCATTTTTGGAACTCTGCCACCCTCAGGCTAAAAGGATATTGGGCACTCTGCTGCTTCACTGATTTTTCAATTGCTAATCCAACTCTCATGAGTACTGAACAATAACTGTAGCAGCCCTTTTAATTTTCCCATAGGACTGAATTATCTTTTATAAGGGACAAAAATCCCTTTTTGACAGTTGTAATCTTAGCAAATCTTCTCAGGTATGTTTAAATAAACCAACCATAGGGATTAAATAACCATCCACTATGAAGAAGAGATCATCAGATATTCAAGATTGTGTCAGAAAGCTACCAGGCTACAATCTTCAACATCCTGAAAGGAATCAGCCCATGAGGACATGCTTTTGTAGGAATCGAGGCTGAGCTGGCTCCTGCCCTCCTGGTCAGGTCACTCGTGACCAATGAGATGTTTTCCTGGATAAATAAAGGATATACTAATAATAATAATAATGTGGTTACTGAAATTCAGTATTAGTTTCACATGGCAGCTGGTTGATCACAGATTCTAGAGTTACATGAAGACAAACTTCCAGTGCTGCAGGAGCTGCAGAGGTTGAACAGCAACTGATGCACATCAGAACTTTCTGAATGGAGCCTGGGCTTTTTGGACCAGCAGCATACTGACATAAATTCAGTGAGTGAATTTCATACCAATAAATATAAATATAATGTAAAATATGGTTAGATTAGTTAAACCTCAAATCTAGACTAAAAATATTTGTCCACCTATAACAAGTTTTTTTTTTTTTTTTTTAATCCATAGCCAGGGCATTTCAGCCTACTCGTACTCTCTTACCTTTAATTTCATGGTTTGGGAAATATGAATTAAAGATTCAAGAAGAGATTTTTTTCATGCATGTCGATGCAGCCATAATTGGGATCTTTGTTGCGTAAGTGATTATACTTAAATGAGTGGTAGGCGGCCATTCTTAAGCACACTGAGTAAATCTCCGCCTGCTTAATTAGCTAGTGTTATGAAAAATAATGAATCACAACACAGTCCAGTCAAGGTTTCCTCTGTAGTTCAGCAGATGGTGCATTTATATTTAATCGCATTGTTCCTGCGGGTACAACACCTGGAGCTGCCTTACTGAGTAAAACAAGATGCTGCCTGTGATCCGCTTTCCAGTGAAGATAATGAGCGATGTAAATTATGTACATTATTATTAAAAATAATATTTGACCTATTGTTGTGTGTGTGTTTTAATAGAAGACAGCAAATGCAGATGCACTGTAAAAAAGGATTTGTTGACTCAACTCAGATTAAGTTTCATTTATGTAAAGCTTCATATTATCAAATAATGAGTAAATTAGTCGACACAACATGCAGTTTGTTGGCTTCACTTTTTGTATAAAATAATTTGGATTAAAAAGGATTAGTTAGGAAAGACCTCCTGATGGCAAAAGCGAAAAAGCTCATTGACTTTGAACGTGGTAGGATTGTCGAGCTGCATAAGCGATGCCTCTCACAACGTGCCATCGCTGCTGAGGTTGGACGCAGTAAGACAGTCATTTAGCATTTTTTAAATGATCCTGAGGGTTATGGAACAAAAAAGTCAAGTGGTAGACCCAAAATAAATTTCACCAGCGCTGAGCCGCAGGATCCGATTGGCTGTCCGTCAAGACACGGGACGATCCTCTACCCAAAATAAGGCCATTATTGGTGCTGACTGCAGCCCAATAACCATCAGACGGCATCTGGGGGGGAAAACGTCTTCAAAGGCCACGTCTTCTTCAACGCCACAAAACTGCCCGTTTGGACTTTGGAAGGGTGCGCCAAACATGGGACACTGAAAGGTGGAAGAAAGTTGTCTTCTCTGATGAGAAAAAAATTGAACCTTGATGGTCTCGATGGCTGAGGGCAGCACGGTGGTGCAGTGGTTAGCACTGCTGCCTCACAGTTAAAAATAACATCTGGAAGGCCTGGGTTCGATTCCACCTAGGCCTCTCCCCCTCTCTGTGGGGAGTTTGCATGTTCTCCCCGTGCTTGCGCGGGTTTCCTCCGGGTACTCCGGTTTCCTCCCACAGTCCAAAGACATGCACTTACTGGGGTTAGGTTAATTGACTAGTCTAAATTGCCCATAGGTGTGAATGAGAGCATGAATGTCTCTCTTCGTTGGCCCTGTGACAGGCTGGCGACCTGTTCAGGGTGTACCCTGCCTCTCGCCCTATGACAGCTGGGATAGGCTCCAGCCCCCCCGCGACCCTGAACAGGGTGAGTGGAAGCGAATGGATGGATCAAACTAGCAATTTATTGTTCAGAGAGTGGACTCTGGCAGTACCTGAGTCAAAACAGGTGCTGAGGTGTACTTCAAGTCTTTTGGATATTCAGGGTTCAGAATGTACAGCAGTCCCATCAGATTCACAAAAGCATTGGGTACATGCCGTATCATTCAGCATTCAGAGGGCACAAGTGTAGCCCTGCTCATTGTGAACTAGTTTTGGTTTTGTTTGCCTGTGTTTGGATGATAAACCTCTTACCTCACACATCTTCAGGAATGCAGAAGGATTCTTGCTCATGTACCAGGGTAGGCCCCGCAACGCTGCTGCCCTCTCGTCTTTGATTCGATGCCTGCCAACAGATCGTACAGTTACCATCAGAATTATATAAGCCTATCATTCCACAAGTGGTGGGCTTAGTGAATGATATTATACCATGTAAATCCTCAGTAAATAGTCACAGAGAGTACTGAAGTATATATTTTGGTTCCATGCTGTGATGTTTGAATTTTACAAAACAATACTTAGTTAATAAAAAATGTATTTTATATACAAACAACTAATAATAAATGTAAAAGAAAAAAATAAACAAGGCAGTGTTACATCATTAATGTGAGTAGAAGGGACTTGATAGCAACATTATAGCTACCTTTTTAGTATTTAGGTTTACCCTTTCTCTTAATTATCATCCCCTTCAATTCTTTCATTCTTCTTCCTTAACCCAATTACTTTATACATTCTTCTTTTTTCAGCTGCTTCCTTTAGGGGTCACCACAGTGGATCATCTGCCTCCATCCTTCCCTATCCCTAGCATCCTCCTCTGTCACTCCGACCCTCTGCACGTCCTCCTTCCAACAATCTTCTGAGGTCTTCCTCTTTTCCTGCAGCCTGGCAGCTCCATCCTTTGTCCAGTATACCCACTCTCCTTCTTCTGCACATGTCCAAACATCTCAGCTTTGCCTCTCTAATTTTGTCTACTAGCTGCTCAGTTTAAGCAGTTTGGAGACCAAGTTGTTTCCCTCTGATGTCATTATTTCTAATCCTGTCCATCCCGGTCACTCCCAGTGAAGAGCTGAACATCTTCAACTCTTATTTCAAGAGATTATGAGCAATATTAATTAATGCAAATAACAATATTGTTTATGAGAAGTAAAACAATTATCAATTCAACATTTATTAACCGTGGTTATATATAAGATGTCACCCAATTTCTGTATCTCACATAACTGAATTTAAGCCATGGAGAAAAACGAACCTGTCCTGCCTGCCTCTGACAGCAGACCAGACGATGATGATGGGCCCATTCTAAACGACATGCAGCAACCTTTCCAGCATGCACATTAATATAATATGATTAATAGTTGTGGTGACTGACTGAGACAGATAATGGATGTTTAATACTTAGGAATAATAAAAAAGCTAGAAATACTTACTTGATAACAGCGTAATGGCTGCCAAGCTTTTCGCTAAATTTCAGACGTGAACCGTGACTGTGAGCATCATGTGACCATGAGGTCATATTAAGGGCGCATGCGTGTTACATAAAATACTAATCCTAATACGTGTTCTGCAGTTAATTGAACGGATTACTGTGAGTTTTTAAGTATTTTTACAAGTTAAAGTTTTTACTCATCTTAGTTAGTTGTAATGGGCACTGAGTTCACCCAGCATAATTATATGAGTTCAAATGGCTAAAACCCCTTATCCCTTTTTACAGTGTACAGTGTTATGTGTTCAACCACATTTTTTAAAATGTTTTTTCATATTTGGTGTGAGACAAAAAGGAAGCCATCATAAACCTCTGTGAGAGTTTATCACAAATAGCATGTATGCACATTGATATATTCGTGTAAATCTATTTAATTTAATCTTTTTCTAAAGCCAGCCAAGTGGTTTTGATGCTGGAAACGAAGCAAACTGTGACTAAAAGTGAAAAATATACAAATAAATCTTAACAATAATAGGCCAACTAATTAAATGGGACCCAAACCACAGTCTTCTGGATGAAGGCTCAACACAACCACCTCCCTTTTCAGACCTTGTTATTCTTTAGATTACCTCACATGACTTCCTAAAGCCCTCCCTGCCAGAGACTGCTTCTGCCAGAAAGTCCTAAAGGCAAACTTCACTACTACATATCGATTCTCCGCAGTTGTTAACTATGGGCACCGTTTAGCTTAAACGATTTAAGAAATCTCTGCTCACATTCAAGTCACCCTCTACTAAAAATCCTTTCTCCCGCCCTCAGCCACCCGACCAAAATCCTCTAAATTTAGTCAAAACTGGGTCACTTAATGATGCTCATAGATATGTGGTGCGGACTGGAGGTAATACTGAAATATAGGCTCTGAGACCGAATATGGCTCTCTGTACATTTGATCTCACAGCACAATCACTGGCCCAGAGCTTGCAGCTGAGATATTTTTGCTCTCTTGAGCAAAGTTATCTTAACCATGGATGGTAAGAAGCATGTAGTCTACTCTACAGCGAGCTCCAGTGTCTTAGTTTTGGCATAAAATAATTAGTATAATAAAACTGAACGGAAATATTGAACACTGAATGCTCGCTGTGTTTCTCTCTCACTCAGTTTCTGTCTTCACTGAGTGCAGTCTCTTAAATGGTGTCCCCAGAGGACCACTGCTGATCAGAATTTTAGGACTTTGCAGGCATGAAGCTGAAAATGGCACAAAAATATCAAAACATCTGATGAATGCACTTTTGGATCAACTGGACAAACGTTTTACCGGTTGTTTGCCTGGATCAGTTCTGAGTACTGAGGTTTGTGTTTTCGTAGTAATCCAGTTTAGGATGGATCACATTAACATCGTGCTTCAGTGTGTGAGTTTTTCTTTGGACATTTTCACTCTTTTTCATCTTGTTTGCAGTGTGAAGTAAACCACTTCCCACTGACCTGTGAATCATTCAGTGTGCTGTCGACACAAAACTAACAACTTAGCAAAGAACCCATTTTAAATGATATATTTAAGCACTTTGCTACAAGCAGCATGTTGCAAAACTGCATCATTTGTTCACATTTCTTTGACTGTACCAAAAATGCCAAAGATAACAGTTTCACAGGGATAAAATAATATTTATGCACCCATATGGTGGATGCCAAAAAGCTATTAGCCAAAAACTTGGCATATCTCAGTGTCATGTATTAAAAAAACTGAGAAAAGAGGACAAGAGGAGGACAAAAGAAGAAGAATTGAATGAAGGCCTAAAGAAACTATCTACTGCAGTATCTGAAAGTCATGTCTGTAAGAAATATGGATATCAGCTCATTCTTTTCATTCTCTTTAGAAAACTCAACTGCCAAACAGGAATCCACCTTTCCTGTCCTACGAGGGAACTTTGTAGCTCCATTTAGGTTTACAGAAAGTTTGGCTGAAAATGCACCGTTCATAATATTAATGTCGCACAGATTTCTCTGTTCAAACAGAAGCAACAGAACGGAGGAGCTCTGAATTAGAAGTTGGAGACCAGGTCATTGCTGAACACCAGTCAAAGTCACATTTAAATTGAACATATTCACAGCACAACACTTCAGCGCTGTGCACAGCATCACTTTTATTAAGCTCCCCTCCAAATGTAGTAACTTTTATTCAGGGTCATCACTTCAGGAGGTGACTGGATTTCCTCTGAGGGGAAATCAGTCAGTGAGGGCTTATTAAATACTGCCACAAGTATTGTTTATCACACTTGTGTGCCTGATTGAGTCCAGGATTGTGTCATCTCTGCACCTTTTTATGTCAGCCTGAGTAAAAGTGCTTGTATCCTTTCAAACAGACATTCCAGAGGGAACTGTCTTATCTCATTCTACTTAGTACATACCTTCGAACAAAGACAAGTGCTTTATGATTCCTAAATATTGTCTGTCCCAGAACAACAGCTACCATCTGCAGAGAACATGATTTGTAAGAGTGAGGTAAGACAGTAAATAGTTGGATGGTCAAAGAAACAGGACTTAGAGCCAAAGAAGCCAGTGTGAAGGTAAAAAAACAAACCTAGTTTGTAGTTTCTGCTACAAACTAGGTTTGTTTGTTCGCTACAGTGTCTGTGAATGAAGTTTGTTCCTACTGACACTCTCTCTATCCCAGCATTGTAAGTGAAGTTACCGCAGTCCATGACATCGGTGAATATATGAAATGATGTGCAGATAGCCAACTCAGCTTGAACAGTTGTTCATCTGGGCACAAGTTTCAAAATGTCTGAATTCATAGAATTAACCTCTGTTGGTCTTACATGCAGGTGCTGCACGATGAGGCAAGAACTCATCCAAAAGCTGGATTTATTCTGCCACAGAGTTTGTTTTAAATTTGATAAAATTGCAAATTTCTGCCCATCACAATTATCCCCATGATAAAAATGTGGGGAAAAAAATTAATTACCATTCTACAAGAATATTCAGAGTCTTTGTTCATTTCTTGGAAAAAAGCTCTTTGGCAGCTTTTACCAAGAGTTGAGCTGAACTGGCTGATGGCCTGGCAGACACAGAAGCTGAACATTTGGAAAGAACTCTGAGCAGAGACCAGAATATCTAAAAATATATATAAATATGTCCCAAAGAGTGAGTGTAAGCTTTGGTATAAAATCCAAATTCTGTTCATTTAAAACAAACTCAATGAAATGTGGAACAGTGAATGAGGCTGAATAGAGTTAATACTGTGAATAATATGAGTGTTATCTGAGGAAAATTAAGCAATTAATGTCAAATGAATCACCTCTGAAGAAAGTCAGCTTAGCAGATGAAAAAACAGAGAAGATTGTGCGTATGTGGAATAGAAATCAACCAATCCAGTCACCAGTGTACCCTGTGCATAAATAGTTGCTTAGCTACTAAAAAGTTGTATTTACCTCTGTGAGCAATTATCTGTCTTCTGCTCCTTTAATGAACTTTGTGTTGGTGTTGGTTAAAAATAAAACTGCTGGAGCCTCCTTTGGGTTTCATTTTTGCACAAAAAGAGCAGAAAATTTGTTTCTGTCACATTTTCCTTTGGCCTGAGTTTGTGTCAATTTCCTCTACATACTTTGTTTTCAGGTCGACATCAATTAGTGCCAACGATCAATACTGATACCAATATCTGACAATTTGAAACTCCGTTATTGGCCAATATTTTTTGTCTTTCAGACACAGGAAGCAGTTTTCCTGAACATGTGTGTAAGATAGGATAAGATGATAATGCAGTATAAAAAAATAATTTAAAAAAAGTCTTGTTTTATTGATTCATAATTTACGCTCAGATCAGCTGATTGTCACGTTTGTGGCATTCCAAACAGGTTTGATACCAACAGGAAAGCTACAGAGTGCCCACTGGTGGACAAACTGTGTAACATCAACATTCATAACATTAATGACCATCTCTCTTTCCAGTCTGTGTTGTGCATGTCTAATTTTTGTTCTGCTAGTTGGATAAAGAAAGAAGCTGATGCTTCAGTGCTGTGAAATGTATCTCACACCTTTATCCACATAATAATAAAACAAAGTTTACAAATCATTCATTTACAAATCAATCAACAGATTTGTCTGTGACTGTACACTGCTCCAAAAATTAAAGGAACACTTTTTAATCAGAGTTCAGCACTACGTCTGGGATAGTGATGTGGTCAGGTAAGTAGCAGAGGGGGTTCTTCATAAGTTTCAGCTGCTTCAGTGTTCATGAAATTAACAACAGGTGCACCAGAGGGTCAGCAATGAAGCATGGCTAGGGTCAGTGTCACTACTGGTAGCATAAGGCAATACCTGGATCCTACAGAGACTGCACAGGTAGTCCAACTCCTCCAGGATGGCACATCAAATGTTTGCTGTGTCTCCCAGCACAGTCTCAGAGCACGGAGGAGATTCCAGGAGACAGGCAGTTACTCTAGGAGAACTGGACAGGGCCGTAGAAGGACCGGGATCTGCTTCTTTGTGCAAGGAGGAACAGGATGAGCACTGTAGAGCTACAAAATGACCTCCAGCAGCCACTGGTGTGAATGTCTCTGAGCAAACAATCAGAAACAGACTTCATGAGGGTGGCCTGAGGGCCTGGTCCAAACCTGGGAAGAGATCCCCAGGACGCCATCTGTTGTCTCATTAGAACATTAGAAGCATGCCTGATGTTATCAGCAGAGGTGGCGAAAGCACAGACATTCCTTACCTAAACAGAAGTACAGATACTTGTGTTAAAAAATACTCTGGTAAAAGTTGAAGTACTCCTTCACCTTCTTTACTCAAGTAAAAGTGAAAAAGTCCAGGCTACGAAATGTACTCAAAGTAAGAAAGTAAAACACAGCTCTTTGGAGGATGTTTCTACCAGCTATTTTGGGGCAGAACAAACTAAATCTCATGCTACATTAATATAATAAAAAAATAATATAAGTACATAGGAATACAAACTTTTCTTTGACTCCATCTCTGAGTTTCTCTCCCTGGGAAACACAGCAGCTGAACCTTTAGCCCGCAGACACACCGAGTGACACATAAAAAGCATCATCTGCACCAAAGATGCTGTTCCAGATCTTTAACTCTGAGTATAAAATTATAACTGATGCATAAGCTCCAGTGATGGTCGCACCAGTCGGATTGCCTTTTATGTGTTATTGTTCCCTTCATTTACACTCAAATCAGTTTTAATGTTTGAATGCGTGCAGTGATGGGAAAGAAAAGCCTGTTCTGACAACGTAAGGAGCAGAAAGTACAGATGTTTGTGTAAAGATGTACAGAGTACAAGTCAGTACACACACACACACACACACACACACACACACACACACACACACACACACACACACACACACACACACACACACACACACACACACACACACACA
>JASGAU010358230.1:0-15466 GCA_030220045.1 Australoheros facetus
TGTGTGTGTGTGTGTGTGTGTGTGTGTGTGTGTGTGTGTGTGTGTGTGTGTGTGTGTGTGTGTGTGTGTGTGTGTGTGTGTGTGTGTGTGTGTGAGACAACATCTGGGAACCAGAGCAGACCTGTGTTGGTCTGCAGAGAGCTGACCTTGGCCTCAGGAGACCCTTTCTTTGCAGACTGCCACAAAGCTTGTGTGTCTAAAGAAAGGGGGAAAGGGGGCAGATGGTAACACCTGCCTGCGTTTCTGCCTGTGTGTTTATTCAGCCTTGTTCCTTTCTGTTGATTACTGAACCTAACTTGCAACATACATTTCATTTCCATGTTGCATCCACAGATAGTTAGGCTATGACTTAAAATTTTAATAAAAATGTCACATGGTTTATTTTTTTAATAAAAGGCTCTTGAGTCTAACAATGTGGCATTTGGGGATTATACAGGAAGTAAATATGAAACAGGCATCTTTGAGCCTCAAAGAGGGATGTGTGTCTAGTACATGAAAATGTGTGTTTGTGTTAAATCTGCTTCTAGCAATTAGAGGCAGTGATCTCAGCTTTCATGCAGCTGCACTAGCAAATATTCATAATTTCCACTGTCCAAAGGCTTTCTTCTATTGACGGGATCAGGATTGATATTGCAAGGTTCTTTGTATGGTTATTGGCTGCTCACTGAACAAGAATAGTATCAATTTGGGATTTCTGCTAGTTTGTATTTGTATTTCCTTAGGAATCTTTCAGTTACTTACATTCTTAGCCTTAAAATTCTTCTGTCATTAAATCGTTTCCTGTCTTTCTTCTGTGTCCTTAAAGTCTGATCTGACTGTGGAGGGACCTCCTTAGAGATTTGTTCATATTTCCATATTTGTTTGTACACTTGAGTATTTAGTTTACTTGTTTTCTAGGACCATTTCAATAGTAATTCTGAATGATTTATGAGTAATAAAACATGTGTTGTTAGGGCTAACTGATTAGACTAAAGAGGATTAGTATTTCACTTATTTATTTAACAAGTCCTTTTCTTTTCTTGGCCTTGAATTTGCTCGTTGATCCACAAAAGCAGGAGGAGGTTTCACATTAAAACTGTAACACTGACTCTTTTTTTTTGCAGGAGTGTGTGTTATTGTAATTGCTTTAAATAATTGACAGATGAGTCAGGAAGTTTCTCATGGCTTCTTTTCCTCGAACTTCTGACCTCTCGTGTTCTCATGTCTGCCCTTATGCCCAGAGTGGCTGGCTGCATGTGTTTGTGTGGGTGTGACGTGAGTGTGTGCTGAAGCCTGAATGCAGCTTCATGAAATTGGATTTGATCTGACATTGCATGAAACTTGTACACAAGAGTTTGTTTCAAAGTGTGCATTAAGTTTATGTGCGTGACTCTCATTTAAGCCAGTTAATTTTAAGGCTTTTCATTTCCGAGACCAATTTGCGTCCATATAATTGTGATGCGTTGGTGCCTGTGTATGTTATTTTCCCATTGGCTGCTCCCTGATCTGGTCTGTACCGAGTGCCCATTGTGCCAGGCAATCGGATTAACCCCAGTCACGGTTGGCTCCAGCTATTTGCTGCTTTTCTAATGGGTATGAATGGACATGCTTGTTGTGAGGGATAGATGCTTTGTTTAAGGTCATAGCAGAGAAATAAAACAAGGTCTCCAGTGGTGTGTGACAGTAGACTGACTTACTAAGGTCAAACTAAGTATGGTGAGTACTTGGCTCAGTTGTATCTGTGTTGTAATGCCAATATTTTCATATATATATTTTTTAACACTAATTATAAAACAAACAAATAAATAAACCAAAAGAAAATGCAGAGGTATTTGGTATTTGGTCCATGAGGTTTTTCCTCCACACTGAGGTTTCTTAATGATTGTATATTTTTATTACTAATACATGCCCATGCTGCAGTATTGCTTGCTCTGGTTGTGCTGAAAACTGATATATTTAATCACATTAATAAAAGTAAAAAAAAACAGGTGAATGAAAAATAGTGATGCTGTTTATATAGAAATAAATAGATAAATATGGCAGTCATTATATGTTTATGTGCAGCAAACTGCGTCCTTAATGTATGATTAAGGCACCGTGTCAACCATCCATTGCCTAAAACATGCTGTAAGTGCACTACTACACTCATCAGCCAGACATTGTCCACCCTCATTAAATGTAGTGAAAAATATGTATGCAGGATTTTGTTGAACACATCCATAAAAGAGGATTTCCTCATTTAACTTCCCTCAAGGTTGCATGTTTACATGCATTGTGGTTTACCTATACATGTCGATAACATGCATCTGACAAAAATACAATGTCATATGTGCCAGGTCATATGTCAGTCCATGTTATTCTGCACTCTCATCGGTAGCCCCTTCAGTCGCTCACCTGGAAGGTGAGAAAAGCCCACTTCGCTCGCAGTTACGTCGCCCGTAGTTGCTTGAAGTTGCCAGATGTCATTCATTTTCTCTCATTTCTCCAGTCGCCAGGTCGCTTCTGTTGTGGATGCAGCTTCAGATGCACCTGTGTGCTAAGTTTGGTTGCTTAGTTCCTGATTGTATTAGGAGGAGTTTGCAGGCAAATAAACAGCTTATAACATAAACTGTCTGCTCAACAGGATCTGACAAATAATACAGTTCTGATATGATGCTCTGTCTGGAACAGCCCTTTGTCATCATTATTTGAATCTGTGTTTGTGGGGCTCAAGTAAATGACTTATGTTAATATATGATGTGGATTTTAACTGGAATTGACTGGAGAATCTCATATAAGTAAATGTTGGTATTTAATAGGAGTTTTTGTTCAGTACTGTACTCTAACAAAAACAAAGAGGTGAGATTTCACATAGCTGTAGTAAAATTTGGACAACCTTTCTGTCTCCCTTTTTTTGCTTTTCCCCTTCATCCCTTCTCTGGACCAGCTAACACCACTTGGTAATGAACGAAGCAAATGCCAGTACTTTGACAGCCACACTTAACTCTGCTGAACCCAATCTGAGGATAGCTATCACTATGTGTATGTGCTTACTCGAGATCTTGGCGAGATAAGGAAAGGTCAGAACGATTGAAGGCATTTTGTGCATGCGGATGTGCACGTATCCAAGTGTGCAGGTTTGCATGGGAGTAGTGTGAGCCTTACACCCAGTTTGCAGTAATTGGCTTTGCTCAGTGGAGCCTTAAAAGACCCATAATAGGTCGCAGTGGAAAGTAAAGAGAGAGAGAATGAAAAAGGTGAAGAGAAATTTGTGGGCACTAGCAAATAAGCAGGAATGGAAGAGAGACAGAAATGGAGGCGAATCGGTAGGGGCCATCGAGGGACGATGAAGCAGTCCTGACATTAAAGCAGTAATTGTTTGCAGTGAACCAGAAGCAGGCCCTCAGAAATACAACTCTTTGTGTATTTGTGTATAATTTGATATTGCAACTTTGGAAAACCCCCTTATCAGGGTTACAAGTTCAGGGGGTCAAGAGTGTACATAATGTTAATGTTTACATGCCCATATGGAGAAAAAAAAACTGTGAGTACACAACTCTCCTCCTCTTTCTCTCCCACCTCTGTAATATTTTCTGGCCCATTAGTTCTCAGGCTCTGTACAGCTTGAGTGTATAACTGGTCAGAAATTCACTCCTCAAGTCCATTTGGTGGGCTGGTAATGGCTTTTAATTGCAAGAGAAACCTCATGTCCAGACAGTAATCTGAAAATACTGAGTGTGTTTTTGTTTTTTCACACAAGCATTCAGATTCATAAATGTAAACACATATGGGTACAGCAACATGCACAGGAATAAACAAAGCAAAAACACACAACCACAAAATGTACACATACGAACGCTGACAGAGCGGCCACATGAGCTCCACGTAATCCCGTAATAGAGCAGTTAGGAAACCAAACTCCAAATTTATTAAATGATCCTGACCACTGGCAGCACACTGGTCCAATTAGAGTGTTTACTTTGGTGTTTTTTTTTTTCCACAAATGTATTAAATATGGTTCAACAGGTCCTGAACTTCAGATATTTATCAACAGTTTTACAACAGATGTCTTTTGGTATTTAATCCGATCTGACTGGATTTTAAATTTGCCGAATTACTGGAATCCATGTCTGACACTCATTACTGTACGAGTTGAAAAGTTAAAGTGCTAGTCTACTGAAGTTCTTGCGTTACACATATGAAAGAGGCACACTGGTGTGGGATTGGCTTTATGTTTTGTTTTGTTTTTTCAGTGTGGGTCCAGAGTCGGTATGTGTTACTGCTGATGTGTAACTTAAATAATAGTAATAGTAGAACTGAAAATAATGCTTTAATATTGTCTTCTTTACCAAACATGGGTTTACAAGGATCAAAAAAATGCTGAAAGATGAGATTTCTTTTCTAGTCATGTTTATTTTTCCTTAATCGGATATTTACTGATGAAATTTTTTTTGTTTAGGCAAAATTCAGATTCTTTTATTAAAGCCATACTAAACATTTGAGAAGAAGAAAGGGTATTGTAGAATAACCGACCACATGCTGTGTATGGAGCTGTTCAAGTCTAATTTTGTTTTCTATTTTCTCCTGTTTCTTTTAATTTCCCTATAAAAATTTTATTACCTTAGATTATTTTCTATAACGCTCTGTGTGACTCGTGTTTGTGGAAAACACTATAAATAAATATTGCTTGCATGCTTAAATGATGCACAGATCAGAGAATATATTTTGATAGTAGAGATAAACTAGCTGTTTGTCATAGCCAGCAAGGACAGCAAGCAGGTGTGAAGGCACAAGTTATTTTAAAACAGACCTAACTTAATATTACCAGAAAATTGCAGCCAGATGCCTAAAACTATGTGTCCACACAAAGGCAGGAATGTGGATGTGCCTTCTTTTTAGTAGATTTTTAAAGCAGAGCGGTCCTCTTTTATAAATCTCAGTCATAGTGAAATTTCATGCAGATGAAGAATCCTGATGTTCTCGTCTGTCTTTAGCCATGAATGGCTGTAGGTACTCCCTTAATAATTCATCTGCATACTAAAATGCTCTTTGTATCATGTGGTTCTGGAAGCATGACTAGATCGAAAAACACTGAATGGAAAAAAGGCAACAAACCGCACCTTACTGCACCTTCTGCCTATATAACAGTTTAACTACTGTGATTTGAGAAGAATCATGGGGGGGGCAACTTAAAAGACCTAAATGAGCTGCTGCTTATATATTATCAGCAGGTCAGCATATGTGGTGTGGACATACATGTAGGGCCAGACACATTATGATGATATCTAATGCTTTGGTTCATCACAGCATATGCAAGCTCGGAGAACATGAAGTATGATGAAGTTTTGAGAATATAGTGGATGGCGGTTTTATCAGGAATGCTCAAATCAACAGTGCAATCACTGCTTATAAAATGTAGCTTTATGTTATGAGAGCAACAGCATTACTTTCTTATTGGCACATTTTGAAGTATTGCTATATTAGGCAGAGGCTCACACCAAATACTCACGATTCATGTAGTTGAAGTTCCCTCAGCCAGTCTGTCCTGTGTCCTTTATTAGGATTTCATGCAATCCAGCAATGTGAATAAAAACAGTGACTATAACACACTCCCAGTCTTAGGGTCTAACTGACATGACTGATGGGTTTGTGGGCAGCCTTCAAGGTCCTGGAAAGAGGAATTTGGTTGCACGAGTGTATATTTTGCACAGCTAGACACTCGTGTGTTTCCGTATGTGTCTATATGTATGTGCATATGAATGTGTGTGTACCGAGCCACATATGGAAGTGCTTGTCTCATACATTGTTGTTCCAGCCAGGCGGCTACATACAGGCTGAGCAGAGCACAGGGTGTGTGTGTTTTCTAAAGGCGAAATTCGTGTAGTGAATAACCACAGTGAGTGCGCCCGGAGGACCCTGGACAAAATGTACTTTGAATGTATTCTGCTCAAAGTACATCTAAGATGTGCCTTTTTATGCTTGTTGACTTCTGGACTGTGAAAAGAGTGATTGCCTGCAGGTAGCAGTTTCTAGTGATACTATTTAAGCCAAGTGTGTGCATTTTCTCACACACATACACACACGGAAGATCAGATCGGGGTTATGCTATTATGATCTCTCCCAGTGTTTTCCCTGCAGACACACTTAATCGTCCAACACTTCTCACTTTCTGTCTTTATAAAACAACTCTGAGTTTGGCTTTCATCGTCATCACCCTCCAAAGGGCACAGCCTTCACTCCTGTTTCACTCGCAAAATTGATGTGGGGTCCCAGGCGGTTTCTGTTAAAATGATCGCGGCAGTCAAAACTGAGAAAAACTCTTGATATTAGAGAAAAATAATGTCTTTCGATGTGTGTAAGGTATTCCAAGTGAGTCACAGATGATTGCAATTTTCCCCTATGACCACCATATAATAAGGTACATGAACCCTTCTTCATCTCCCTCCCTCTGGCTTTCTCCCTCTCTTAGGTAAAATGGCCATCATCCAAAATAATATCTGCCATCTGATGAGTACTCGAGATGAGTAGGAATGCAGTTTCATGTTTCCCCTTTTTTCTCTTTCAACTATTTTTTTTTTGGCTTTCATTTGCATGGTGTTAAACATGACTTTTTGACATGCACGCCCTATCCTCCCTCCCCTTCTTGAGTTTTTTTTTTTATACATGTGTAAAACAAAAGTGGGTCTTTAAGATTTGCTTGGGTGGTCTCTCTTGTACTCTGAGATCCTTTACTTCCCAGGGGGTTTTCATTTGATGGAGTAGCAGTTCACTGCCACATCTATCCTGCAGCTAGCTACTTTGATCAGTTGTTTCAAATGTATTTTTAACACTTTCTATTACAAATTTCAGCCTTTTGACTGCTTTATACTCTTCATTTAAAAACTGCAGAACCTTTAAGTCTCTTTAAAATTGTTCCTCAACCCATTGCGGTTGATATACAGCAAGCTATAAAATCCCATTCTGCTACAGTTGCAACTGATTGAGCCCTTTTAATTTTTCAGCTCATACATGTTGACAGCTGATAGAAGTGAAATTCATAACCCTGCTGCTTTTGTTTGGCTGGAGTTTGTCCTGCAATTCTGTGTTCCTCCAGCAGGGAGCACTCTTGGCACATAGACTTCTGTTCCATCAGTCTCCCCAACCAAAAGTGACAGGCTTCTTCTTCGTCTTCTTTTTTTTTTTTAAATGAGTATCAAATGATATTGGAAAATGGTATTATAAACAATTCATCTCAAATGTGTCATATATGTGTTGCTAAATTAATGAACCATTTCAGATTGGACTGCATGGTACTGAGGCCGTTGCTTCCTAAGTGTTAAGGATGCAAATCAGTTGCTTATGTGACAGCATTGCTGAGGTGTTGTGAAAACTTTTGTCTTTTTAGTGCAAAGGACTCAACCTTTAGTGAGCCAATAAGAAAATGGTTATCCCGTGTTTGTTTGGCCATCATTATACCAAATCAAACAGCACTTTATGTGTGTGCGTGTGTGGTATATGAGCCCACACACACACATAAACTCACAGATGCAGACAGCACTTTCTCTGAGTGACACAAATACCAGTTCAGATGACGCGCTGAAAAGCAAGTTGATGCCACAGCAGTGATTTTATGTAAGACGTTTTCTTTCTGTTGGTCTCGCTCTCCTTGACTGGGTTTTTGACAGTTTGGAAAGTTTGAAGTCATGGGTTTTAATCAGAGCCTTGCGGTGGGAGCATGGCATGGCGTGGCATGATGGCTCATTTTAAAGATGTGGGTCTGGGTCGCGGCCAGACTTGGGTGGCATTGCTAGAAAGAATGGGGGAGGGCACATGGGACAGAAAGAGAGAGAGAGACTGAAAGAGAAAGACAGAGATGGAGGGAGAGTCGACCAGCCCACAGCACACAGCGAAGTTAGCCACAGACCTCCTAAAGGCCTGTATGGGCTGCATTAATGACAGCGGATTATGTGTGGGCATGCATGTGTTCATACAGTGTAGACTTGGGTGTACACAGACTTAGACACACGCACACACATATATACACAAAGTTTGATCAGTGTGGGGAAGTGTGGTGAAGAGATGAATTAATCTAAATCATGCTGCGGGTTTTAGCTTTAGCAGTTTTACATCAGGCCCTGCTGCTAATGTGTGGGTATGTGGGGAATATTTACTTACTTGCCCCTACTGTGCCAATCATGACTTGATGAACTATGATGAATTTTAAACATTACTTTATATTAAAATAAATTACCCCCACCCTCCCCCATTTAAAACAAACAAACAAAAAAAAACTAATAAGACTTTTTCACTTAAATCCACTTTGTAGGGAAAAGTATTCTACACATGATTATCCAACATTTGCCCCTAGTTGTAACTGCAGAGATTGTGCTCATGCCATACCTTTTTGTTTTGTACGATCTGTCATGTCTGTCTGTCTCGACTGTCTACCGATCAGTGAGATTTTTGTGCAGGTTGGGCTGCCCTCTCACCTCTCAGAAAAAGATCTGTTTGACTTTACTGCATGGCTGGCTCTAAACCATCAATTTTCTTTCCAACCTGACTAACAGAGGTCCCTAAAATGTTAGCAGTGATTCTCTGAGCTCAGAAAGAGTTTTATGTCCAACTGAGTATTAACAAAAAAAACCCAAACAAGCCTAGTGATCTAATTTATGTTGTGCAGACAGTTTACAGAGACAAGGCCACCTGTAAAAAAAACAAACATTAAAAGTATTGTAGACTGGTGTGTCATAATTTCTTGGACAGCACTGTGTAATACAAAAACGCACCATGAGCATGTTTTTAGGAAATAGCCTTTAAATGGATATTTACCTTTTATTTATTTGAAACCTGTATCATTTTTTCAGACTTGTAAAAAAACACTGTGGTTATATCATATTTTTTTTAATGGGCGTGGGTTGTTCTTGAATATCAAGGATTGCATTACTGGAGGCAGGACGCATTAAAGTTAAAGAATTCCCCCGATGCCTCAGGTCAACATACGTAGAGGTGATGTGGTTGTGTGCCTTTTCCTGGCAATAAGATGGTTGGGGTTTGAGTTGTTCTGAGTGAAATTAGTGCATAGGAGTGTGTGTGTGTGTGTGTGTGTGTGTGTGTGTGTCATGCCAGGGCCACATTAGAAGAGCCTTTTAAGTCTTGTTGACCTCCTCCTACTCCTCTGCATAGTGCTTGTGTTGTGGTCTGCTCAACAGCCAACCCCCCCCAGAACCTCTGTGAACTCTATATATATGCGTGTGTGTGTGTGTCTATATGAATGTGTATGTCATGTTGTAGGGTTATTTCCAGTGTGTGAGATCCCCCCCCCCCCAAAAAATCTTGCTGCATTTGTCTTTTGTGTCCTTCTCCCTGCTTCCGCCGCCTCTTCTCTCTCATATCAGTATCTCTCTTTCTTTGTGATTAATACAATGGAGAACTCTAAAAATTATGAGCTCTGTCAACTTTGATGGCGTGTGACTCAGCTGAGTAGTCACCTCCATACTGACATGACAAGTCTGCAGCTCTGCCCCAATAATGCAGCTGATGACAAACTTAGGGTCTAGTCACAGCTCTTTGATAACTATGCCAATCACTCCAAGCATGTGCTAACACATTTCACTAAACTAGCACTTAAAAGTTTGGGTTCAGAATAAAAGTTTAGCTAACACTTTGATCCTTCACCAAAGAGCACATGCTTACACATTACGGCCGTGACGCCACACCGTTGTGTTTTATGTACCAGCTGAAGGGGAGCAGAAGACGGTGTACATGTTTTATATGCTGTCAGTATCTTTCTCTCCACATGCTCAATAGTCGCTGCCTACTGTGAAATAATACACAATGGTTAAGCTAATGAAACTCTCAGCAGTGCCTCAGCCTTCATTAAGACTATGTTTTCCTTATTCCACAAACAAATCAGCACATTACTCTCACCTGAACTATTTCACTCGTCTGCTAGTCCATAAAAGCAATAATGATGCGTGTGTTGGGCTAACAAGAGCCTCATGCACTGAAAACATGATAAAGTGTTTATTAGCCCCCAGTACAGTAGCTAGTTACAATAGATTTGTTAGCTAGCTCCCTCTTTGAAGTGCATATATGTGCAGGAAAAGGTGAAAACAAGCATATCACGTCAGGGTATAAACATGCAGATATTTTACATGTGGTTGTGAAAAATGTGAAATGAGCAAAAGGGAAGAGTGTTTTGTTATATGTGATATTTTCCTTGGTTTCCTTTGTGTAATTGACGCACGAGATTAATATAGAAGGATTTTATTCTATGAGAGAGAAATCCTTCTTTAGTGTGCCACTGTAATGCATTATATAGTTCAAAACTGAATAGGTGAAACTGTTAATGAATGCTAATGTTTAATTTAACAATTAATTTCTCTATGAAAGCATCAGTTACTGGTTACGTTATCTGTAATGTGAATAGTTGCTGGTTCTCTTAGCGACCTGTGAAAGTGAGCTGGATGGACAAAACGTTTCATCACTGACTGTGCGACAAAATGATCGAGATTTTAAATGTTTATGACACATCATATTAATCAGTTATCTTCTTACTATAATGATCGTAGCATATTTATGTATATACTGTATGTCTGTATGTACCCTGTCTCCTCCTTAATGGGCGGGCCAATCTCAGCTTTGCACAAACATCGTCACATACAGCAATTATTAACATCTACAAGTCTCTAAAAAGCATTTATTATAAATTGCCAATTCTTTTGATTTTCATATTCATCCTACCCCTGCGAATGCAATGTTACGTTCTCCGTTTGCGTTTTTCACTCGTCAACGTTCAACGCCTACACGTAACTTAGTAATTTCTATCTACGATGGGAATTTTGTTCAACTCACCACTAAATGCCAGTCTGGCTTTTTCAAATGAATCAAAGTTAGAAATTTAACAACTTTTCATAAATTTATAAAAGTCATCTTTTCCTGAAAGGGACAGATTTAGCAGTATTTTAGTTAAACATTTGTGTGTATGGCCCTGTAAGCATGTGGTCTTTCTCTCTGCCCGCTCTGTTCTTTGAGCGGTTGAGAATAGCGAGTAGCAGCACTTTTAAACAAGCGCTTTGCACATGCTCAGTGTCGTTTTTGCAGTTTGTTGTGTAGACAGAGGTTGTTGACTTTGTGAGAGAGAAAAAGAAAGATATTCTGTCTCTTAATTTTTTCTTCAGAGTGGTTCTTTTAAAAGTAAATATACAGTAGCTGAAATACATCACAGTGATTTTTTTTTTGGCCTTCGACATTGTGGTTATGAAATCAGGATCCTAAAAGGATGAGTTCTTCCTGAGTCGTGTTTAGTCCCCATGCTTTGAGTGTTTGTTGCTGAGTACTCCTGTGGCCCAATAAAATATAACCAAGGCAGCCCAAATCAGATTATCACAACACAAGTCCGTCACATGTTGATAAGATACACTAGGAATACCGCTTACATATTTTCTGTCCTGATAATAATTCTGATAGTGTATCTGTTAATAATATCAAAGTGACACAAGTACTCCTTTTTCCCCTCAATTTAAAAAATCTGATACTTCTTCAGATAAGTTACTGGAATATGTTTTATATTCAGTAACAGATTGCCACAGATTTCTTGTTGTTCTTAAAACTGTCTGACAGCAGTAGCTGCTTGAAGGGTTAATATTAGCTTTTTTGACATTTTATAGGTGACACTTAATCTATCCGGCTTGCTAAGCTTAAACACATTTCTGTGTTTCCTACAATAACATTTTATACATCTGCTAATGTGGTGAGAGTGCATACCTCTGCTAGTATGTGTGTCTGTGTTAACAAACACTTTTACACATTTGTGTGCGTGTGTGTACGTTGTTTCTATGTCCACACTATGAATCTGAGAGTCTGCATACCTGCTGGGCTGCTCTGAATTGACTGGGCCTGGTCAGCATGAGAAAGCAGGCAGTGGAAGATTGAGGCAGCCAGATGCGGAGGCCCCAGGCTACAGAGGATATCATTACCCCGGGTGTGTAGCCAGCCAAAACGGGAGCCCCCAAGCAGAGTTTCATCAAGGTGGACCCCCGTCTACAGTGAGGGGGAGGATACCAGTTAACCGTCATCCTGCAGTGAGGAGAGGTATTAAGCGGCAGGTGGAAAGAGAAAGCATCCCGTGACTGGAATGAGGTGGAAACAAGAAAGTGTGCAGATACTTGCAGGGTAGCATGCGGACACACTCACACTGTGAAAGATTGTCGCTTTTCATTTCCCTTCCCTGCTTACTTTGCTATGCCGCAGGAAACTAGGCAGTGCCTCTCTGCTTGTATGTGTGAACATTTTACATAACGTTTTATATTACCGTTTACTGCTGTATAGGTTTTGTTTTAGTCTGAGCACACTCAGAAACATGTCTCTGAAAATTTCCATTTAAAGGGAATAGTAGGGATATTTTTGGTGCATACTGTTACAGAACAACTTGATGGCCATGGCCATTGGCAAAGACATCAGCAGTATCTTCGTACGGGAATTGGACCGTCTCCCCTCAGTGAGGTAACCCATAGGCCATGAATCATGCTGCCTTGCTCCACAGTCCTGTGGTCCCGGGGGTTGACAGTTTGACCGCTCCTCGATGTGGTTTCTTTCTGCTTTCCTCACGCTCCTCCCATCCCAATCACCACACATTCCAACCACCGGACCGGTCACATAAGGTCAAGAAAATAGAGTAGGATAGAAGTTGTGTGTCATATACCTTCCTGTTTTCTTTTTTTTTACATCTTTTTTTAAGCTTTGCTTATTAGTGACCTTAGTATGGAGGGAACAATGACTGATGTATGCCCAAAAAAACAACATTTGAGAGAAATCACAAACTGAGTCATAGAGGGAGAGACAAAAGGAACTGGAAAAAAGGGTATCCCTCTGCATTTCTGTTTGTAGCGTGTCTGTTTTGGCAGCTCAGATATGGAGCTAGTCTGGCAGTCTGCCTGTCTGGTCCTCTCTGGTCTCTCCTCCATTCTGGTGGGTCACTGGTGTTTGGATCACTACAGCTGGCTGTTAACCACTAACTTGGCTGGCGCCTCACCACTATGTATTTGATATAGCGTAGTCATTTATTATATAAACATAGTATGAAAATTAAAGTCATATATCAAAAACGTTTACTTGGAAGTAAAAAGAAAAGAAAACACAAGGATTGGTAAGGAAGGATATTCTGAGAATATAGTGAATAGAATAAGGCGGGACATTATCATAATAGCATTAATATAATCAGTGGAATGGTCCAACAACTACAGTTGTATTTGTAGCAGTGAGTTCATCAAAAGCTTAGGCGAGTCCAAGTGATAAATGGACAGTTCATCTGGTGCAAGAGCAGCCCTTGAGCAAGTGGTTTTAACAGTGCCCCAGGCCATACTCTAGCTGAGTTAAACACACCCTGACATATGTGTGTTTCTGTGTGTGCGCGAGAGAGATGACATGTCTGAGGGTGTGATGTAGTCACTTCCTCCCACTGGACTGAGCAACTGTTGTCAGTTTGACCCTGCCAGTTAACCCCTCACCACCCCTGGCACTGTGGGCGAGGGCCCGGGTGTATGTGTGTTTGAGAGGGAGAGAAAGACAGATTGTATGTGTGTGTAGCGTGTGTGTTAGCAGACCACAGGTGTCTGGTGGCCGTGTCAGGGTGTTAAGAGGTCTTCAGAGAGGCCCCCGACCCTCAGCATCTGTTTCAGAGGGAGGGAGCAGCAGAAAAGAGGAGGAGAGGTTGGCGAGGGTTAGCAACACATACCCTGAGGGGTGGTGGGGCAGTAGCTGACAAGCAGGTGCCTGTGTTGACAGTAACCCTTCATACTTGAACCACACACACACACACACACACACACACACACACACACACACACACACACACACATACACACACTCATACAGAGTCAAGTGTAATTGCAGAGACTGATTGGAGGGAATGCAGAGGGAATCCCCTTTTACACACACACACACACATACATACATCACAGGATCTCTTTGCATGGAGTCAAAGGTGAGAGAAAGAGGGGAGAGCGCACACAACTCTTACATTTCCTGCTGAGTCTGTGCATGTTTGTGATTTTGGTGCACATTGACCAAGCTGCCTGCACAGATGTACATACAGGACAGTAGAAATGGGCACTAGCCAGTGTCCTTTACTTATTACACATAAGCAACTGTAAGGGAAATTGTGCAGCATTACTGCTTGAAATTCTTGTGTATTCTAAAAGTCACAGTGCGTGTGTTTGTAAGTGAAACCCATTTGGTCTGAATGTTAGTCAGGTGTACCGGTACATGTCTGGGAATGATTATTTTGGTAAGAAGGAGGGGGAGGCAGCACGCAGCGGGAGGTCGAGGAAAATTGGAACAGCTGTTGATTAACATGAGTGCTCTCTCCCTTGTTTTGTTTTTTTTTACTCAGTAGAGGAGGAAGAAGAAGATGAAGAGTCGATGGAAACGAAGCCAGGCATAGAGTCGGAGCAGCAAGATGAAGACGACAACAGGGAAACCAAAGAAGGTAAAAAGAATGCAGCAAAAATGACCAGCTATTATACATGAACTCATTTAATGCATTTCACTGCATTAAATAACACCCCAAAAAAACTTCCCATTCTTTTTCTTGTACATTCTAATTCTTGAATGTTGATGGTTAGATTGTCACTTGCGTGTGACACTCTACTCCGGTCAGTGGATGTATCAGATGGGAGGGTGGGAGTGGGGGTGGGTTACAGTGGGGTTAAGGCGGGTTTCAGGATATCAGCTCCATGGCATCTTGGGGTCAGCACTGATTAAAAACCTGTCACTTGACCCCGCAGCCCCATTTCAAAGTGAAGAGGAATGGAGAAGTGCGTGCGTGTGAAGGGTTCATGTGTTAAGTCAGAAAAAAGACAGAGGGCATCTCGAGCTGGTTAAAACACAAGCCATGATGGACATATTCATATTCTGAATATGCGTGACTGCAGCAAGTGTGAGTCAAACACACACACAGATAGACAGATGTACGCACACATGCACTCGTAAACACACAGTCATCCGTCTCCTCTCCATCCTGGCCTATTACAAGGTCTGGCCTTTGATCTCTGCCACTGAATTCACTGGGTCTTTTCTGACAACTCGTAAGAAATACAGAGAGATGGAGTGGGATCAAAGTCAAGAGGCAGGGTAAAGGTCGATATTTGTGTGTCCGTGTGTGTAAAATCCCGTGTGTGCTTGGGGACAGTGACTTCAAAAACTGGACGCCGTGCTGTGCAGCCATTACGTTCAAAGGGAGGCGTGTCGCTCTGAGGGCTTTGTTATTCTGTTGTTTATGAAGTTCTTGGTGTTTTTTTTTTTACTAGAAATGATGCATTAGGAGCTGTTTGTAGTTTATTATGTCCTGGATGTGATTCTGGTTTTGATAGAGATGAAGAGAATGCTAATATGATGTCAGAGGCACATGCTGATGCTTTTTGCTAGTAGTAGGATTAGTTAGTAGTGCAGTGTCTGTGTGTTTGTAAATTTCAGTAGGATATACTGTCTGTTAATTAAGAGGGGTTTGTATAGTGTGTGTGTGTGTGTG
>JASGAU010358235.1:0-12277 GCA_030220045.1 Australoheros facetus
TTTTGCTCCTTTTTGTGGTTTAATTTTAAGTCTTTATTCAAAATAAGCTGTTAAAACAAGCATAACAACATCAAGGAATACAGCTGAGCGAATGATTAATCTCCAACTATATTAAGTGAGACATTAATGTTGACTAAAACTATCCAGTTATGACGCTTAACTTTAATTTCAGGAGTTTGCTTATCAGGAGTTTGCTTGTCTGTGTAGTAGACTGGTGGGAAAATAAAATTTTGAAGTTTAAGCTTATGTATATTGATTCATTCATCAACCAAACTTAAATTAATATTTCTCATGTTAAATATTAAAATGTGATTAAAATGCGATTAATTTTGATTAATTAATTACAAAGCTTTGGATTAATTCGATTAATTTTTTTAATCGAGTCCCACCCGTAGTATCAATTAACATCTGATATAAATTTTTTGACAGCTGTATTCGGTACATATGCTGCCTATGATGTCATTGGTACTTGATCATTTTGATAACCCTCACTTTCTTGCTGCCTCCATTAATGGGGACACAGGTATACTATCATACATACACCTTTTGTTACCACAGCACTTGCTTCTGTTGCTTCTCTGTGGTCTTCATAACCAGCCGATATAAGTGTACAAAGCAGTTTCTTTTTTTTACTACTTATTGTGCAGTATACTGCCTGCAGGCTTGGCTTCAGCAGGTCCCATTATTGCAGCCTTTATTTAACCAGCTCCTTTTGGGCTGAGTACTCCACTGGAGAGCAGGTCAGGGAAGAGGCAAGAAGAGTGCAGTTTCAGGCCCTCCGACCGCCTGAGCAGGAATGCTCTAAGTCCCCAGCTGTAGCAGCCCTTAACTGTGGAATAGACCAGAGAGCCAATCTAGAGTGCAATAAGCCTGCAGCGGTGATAGTGGCAGAGCTTAATGGATAGACAGAGAGACTGGCTGGCAGAAAGAAAGTCGAGGTTGAATTTTAACAAGCTTCAATAATAATGGGAAAAAGACTGAACGAAGGAAGGAATTTAGTGGAGGAAAGAGCTTTAAAGAATTTGCTAAAAGTGCTCAGCTATATTAGAGTCATAACTCTACCATCTTGGTAGATTTGTGCATGGCCTGCAGGTTACAGAAAGCAAGCTTGTGACCAGAGGGTGCATCAGTTTGATTTCCTGAGCTGGCTAGGCAGTGTGGTCGGGGTAAGTGAATGCTCGTTCTTCCATCAGCTGCCAGAGTCAAAGTATCTGTGATCAAAGCACTGAACCCTGAAATAAAAGTCTGCGCAGGCATATATAGAACTGACATCTGAACTGGCCCTCACCTGCATTTACTGGCCTGATTTAACTGCGCTAGATGATTGCAAAATTTAAGACCCAAGCCTGGTTTGATGTAAGGTTTATTGCAATCCCCCCAAAAACTGTCTTAAAAGAACTTTTACATTATGAACCTACAAAAAACAAAAAAAACCAAGCAAAAAAAAAAATCTTGCAGCCACCAAATTATCTTTAGACACAATAAGGCATTTTGGTCCAAGTGTTCTTATTTTGGTTAATTAAAATAGGGTGGTAATAATAATAATAATAATAATAATAATAATAATAATAAAACCATTAGGTTATTAGTTCATGCACAAAAAAGAACAAGGGCACTTTATCAGGGCTGGCCACTGCTGATCACTTGGTTTAAGGTTTCTTAAATTGATATAATGAAATATTACAGACTGCATATAACTATTTATTAGGAGCGATTCATATGTATCCAAACAGCGATAAAAGTTTTTTTTTTAAAATTTATTTATTTTTTAACTGCTCTCTAGTGAAAACTTAAATGTGCAAACAGCCTAAGGCTAGTGAGGCTACACCATGTGAAGTACTGTATGCAAGGAGAACAGCTAGATCCATGGAGGACTTAGAAGAGGCATACAATGTTCAGGATTAAATATAATATCTAAGTACAAGCAACTCCCCTGCAACTTACAAAGTCTGTCTCACATTTCTTACAATGGAAGGTTGGCGTATTGGTGTGTGTGCTGTTTTTTTTTTTAATGGGGCTGCAGCAGACTGACCACACACAAAAAAACCCCACCGAAACTGAATTGTATGTTGTACATATGCAGTTTTGCATCTATCTATCATTCAGCCATTGAGGTTTCAGAATGAGGTTGTAAAGGGAAAGAAGAAAAGAAGACACTTGTTACTTTGTCTAAATTACTTTTTCTGTCTGGGGTCTAGCCTTATTTACTATTCTAAATATGATTTTTGTGTTTCCAGAACACCATTTGAAATGTATCAGCCATCTCAGGCCTTCTCTGCAGATTTAAAACCTCTGCCTGCTACACACGGTGAGGAGGAAACAGCAAGCATCTTAAATGGTAATGCATATTTCTATATGTAATGAAGTAATGGTGTATCTGTATGCCCATGAACCTATTTTGTCCAAAAAAAAAAAAAAAAATGAAGGACACGGACATGTGATGTTGAGAATTGTATATTTTTGCTGTACACCCCATTTTTCTGATACACAGCCCAGAAACTGACTCTCATACAAAACAAATAAACAGCTCAGGACTGAGTAGTTTGACAGATGACACAAGTGCAAATCTACACACACTCCGCACACACAAACACACAGTGGCAAAATCTTTCCCTCTCAATGGTTCAGACATATCAGTACCTGCCCATCCAACCGTGGCACTGTGACGGGTAATCACTGGCTGTGATTGTGTGGGCAGAGGGCTGTTAGAGGTGGCTCAAGCCTGACAGGGTAAGGAATGGGGTGAGGGGGAAGTCAGCCTGTAGTGTGGAGCTCACGGTCTGGAGCTCATCAGTCAGTGGAGTGTCCTGGCTTTTTGCCCCCCACAGCTGAGGCTGAAAGGAGACATACACCAGGATTAACTTTCCCCTTCCAAACCTCTGGACTCTGAGGCTGTCAACTGTCTCTCATCACATCAATCAAGATTCATGCTGAACCTGACCTCGCTAGGATCTGCATGTCCTTACTTTCCCCTCTATATAGCTGTATATCTCAAATAGCTTTAAAATCATTAATTTACTGTGCTTACAGCAGTAATGATTTATAAGAAATAGTCACGCAATTTTCAAAGTAATTTGGAGTTCTCTTTAAATGTTCTTAGTAACTATTATAATGTCACCCTCTTAAAATAAGAGGGCCCAAGTCAGTTTTTTTTTGCCTAAATCATCATATTTTCAATGTTTGGTTCAGTTTTTTGTCTTTTCTGAAAAACCTGAAAAAATGACTTAGGCCATTATTTTAAGAGGGTGACGATAAGTAATTATGTCAGCAGCTTTCTACTGTGCCTACGTACTGATTCTTCCAACAAACCTCCTGCTATCAAAATGACCCAGAACAATTTATTTTGAAGGAGAACTTGATTTCACACCTTGTTTGTTGCTAGACAGGAACTGCCCTTAGTTTATAATGCTTAGAAAGCTATTAGAGGACCAGACAGTTTAGGTCAGGTCCTGGTTTTTATGACCCTGAGAGCTGAGTTGTTTATTTTAAAGTGAATTACACCATTACATCCAAGTGGTTCTAAATGTGGCTACAGAATGCCTATTTGAGAATGCACTGCCCTTGATTGAACTTCCCAAACAGAGGGTTTCTTAACCTCTTCTATCCCAGAGCTCACTTTTTTTGTTCTCATTATTCAAAAATTAACCCAGAAAAAAATAACCTAGTTGATAATTTCTTATATAGAAAAATAGGACAAGATTGTATACTGTATTAATTTTTAAAATTCATGAAGCGATAGTAAAGATGATACAAAATCAAATATGCCACAACAAAACTGAGGAACAAAGCCAAAGATCTTCTAGAAGGAAGTTCGGCAATTTTATACTCTATTTTGTTTTGACACACTGTTGTAGGACATAGTGCAGATCTTTGAAGATCTGCACTTAGATCTTGACTTACACTTGCACATTTATTTATATCTTTTACTTTGCGCTTTTAGTAGAGAGTCAAACAACTTATTATTCCTTCATATCTCCGGATGCTATCAAATCAGTTAAGTGCTAATTATACTCTAACTCCTTTTCTATTAGAAAAGCAGTTATTCGCACCACAGCTTTTATTTCTCTGGTCACAATTTAATAATTGATACTTTGTTTTGGTTATATGCAGATGTGAGGAAGACAGCCTTGCTTTTTTTTTTTTCTTTCAGCAGCTGATAAACTATTCTTTCCACCTGCTTCAAACTTTTATACAACAGGTTGCAGAGTCTCTCCTCCTCTCCTGTCTTTGAATATAAAGGGGTGGGCATTGTGTGTGTCCATGAATAATAAAAGCTGTTTTCTGGTGTCATGTTGGGAGCGCCCCCTTCTTTTAAATTCTCATTTTCCTGAGCTGTCAAACCCATGTGGGGGGGAGAACGAACATGATGTGGTACAGTACCATTAGAAAGAGTTAAAGAATGACAAATTAAGTGATAGAAAAGGAAAGTTCCTCTGTCTGCATGTGCCTATTGTGTTGGTCATAATAGGAATATGTATAACATGGCATACTGTATTGTATGTTGCATGAATAACCCTGTGTACTGTAATAGCCTGTAAATGTTTGCTTTACATCATGTTCCAGAAACTGTAGATTACCGCCAGTGTCTGCTGTAATTTTTTGAATGGCAAAGTAGATTCCTCAGCAGTGAGACCATTATTCAGCTCCTGCTGTGTCAGCAACATAAGAAGACACAGGTGTTCTTCTCTGTCATTATGCCCTCTTACACTTGGAGGAAGAGAGTAGATAAGATCTGCTGGTATCAGTTATCATGGCATGTTCATCAGCAGGTTTCATGGATAGCAAAGTTTCAGTTTTCTTAATAAAATTTGCAGCATGTAGACAAAATAAAATACATTCAATTTGATAACTACAGTACTGCACATTTTAAATGGTACTTACCATATCATACCATTGCATCTTGTAGAACTTCTCTATGAATTTACAGTTCATAATTTATTTCTCTCTTTATCCAGATGACATTGGGTTTTTTTGTTTGTTTTTTGTTGCTGAAGTTATTTCTTTATGGCTATATGTTTATGGTTGCTGGTTACAATCAATCAGATAATTCCCTTCTATGATTGGCAACAAGAACATTTTGTATCCATCATTAGCCACTTGGGTTTGCACTAGCTCACTTGCAGGTACTGCTAAAGCAAAACTAAAGTTTAGTAGACAAGTTGTCTAGTGCTAAAAGTTGAGAGTTAACCTGAGAGTTGAGTTGTTGGTCTGGCCTGTAACTGATACTTAAGATAATTTGCACGTTTAATGATAAATACTCTGTCAGTGCAAATAATGAATGATACATGTCTTCCACAACTGGAATTTCTTTAAGTGACTAGAATTTTACTAGTATAGAGAAAATTTGCTTTTATTTGTTTTTTTTTTAATTACACTTTATAAAAATGTATATTTATGTTATTTATTTGAGTCTTTGTTTATGTATGTCCATGTTGAACTAGTTTTATAGGTGAAGATAGTTGATAAAGTGGAAAGAAAATTGTAAGCTGCAACAAAAAGAAAAATTCCACAAATCACACAGTCAACATCACATCACAAAGCATGGCTCTTTCTTTTTTGCTTGGTTTGTGTGTTTGTGCGTGTATAGAAGAGGAGGAGGATTTTCGTCACTACTGTGCATCACTGTTTGCTGTCCCTGTCAGCAGGGACAGGCCTGAGCCACAGGTTACTACACCTGAGTCATGCCTCTGCATTGAAGTCCTGGAAGAGGTGAGAATAACTGGAGTAGTTTATTTTAATCTTAACACCTGCACACATGACTTCACAACACTAGCATATTTGTTCTTTCCATTGTTACTTCTCTCTCAATCATGTGTCACAACACTGATCTCTTTTATTGTCCACAGACAGGCAGAGACATGAGGGGAGTCAGTGCTGAAAAGAGGGCAGACAACAATATAGAGTAAGCCTCAATGACGACAAAAAAAAAAAGAAAATGTAACTCTACAATAACTGTTATTTGGTTGGATATTACAAAGCAGTGTTTATAAAATGTTGTTGTTGTAGTGTAGAAATGCTACTAGAGGACATGTTGTGGGTATATCTGAAATACCAGCAGCTTTGACTAAGTGGCCCTTAGTAAAAAATAGTCTTGACTATATATATAAAAAATGTCCTTCAAGCTTGGGTCCTGTACCAGAGGCCTGGGAGCTTGAGGGTCAGTATCTTAGCTGTTCCCAGGACTGTGCTTCTGGACAGAGATCTTGGATGTTGTTTCTGGAATCTGTTGGAGCCACTCTCCCAGTTTGGGGGTCACTGCCCCAAGTGTTCCGAATACCACGGGGACCACTGTTACCTTCACCTTACACATCCTTTCTAGCTCTTCTCTCAGCCCTTGGTATTTCCTGAGCTTCTTGTGTTCCTTCTTTCTGGTGTTGCTATCATTTGGTATTGCTACGTCCATCACTAATGCCTCCTTCCTCTGCTTGTCCATCACTTCTATATCTGGTTGGTTAGCCATCACCTGTTTGCCTGTCTTTATCAGAAAGTCCCATGGGATCTTAGCTCAGTCATTCTCAACCACTTGACACAGACGTTCCTGTATACTATGCCAGCCACTTGGTTATGGCATTCCATTTATGGCCTGCCTGCTAGCATTTTGCACCCTACTGTTATGCGCTGAATTGTCTCTACACAGCCTGCACCTGGGATCTTGCCTGGTGTGGTAGACCCCAGCCTCCACTGATCTTGTGCTTAGAGCTTGTTCCTGTGCCTCCATGCTTAGTGTCTCTGTGCTGTTTCTCAGCCCAGCTTCGTCCAGCCATTGATAGGATTTTTCAATATCAGCCACTTCTTTTATCTGCCAGTGGTACATGCCATGCAGGGGCCTGGCCTTCCATGATGGTTCCTGTTGTTGCTCCTCTTCTTTCTCGAGCTTCTACTGCTTAAGGTATTCACTAAGCACATGATCATTTGTGGCTATCTTCCTGATGTACTCATGGATCTTTGTTTTTTCTTTGTTGTTTCATCTTGGATAGTGGTTCTGACACTCACTAGTCCTCGGCCTCCTTCCTTCCACTTAGTGTCCTGTCTCAGGGTTCTGGATTTGGCGTGAAACCCTCCATGCATGTTAAGGAGCTTGTCTTGATGTCAGGGTCCTCAATGTCTGCAGTGTTGCCTTTTGGTATTGCAACACCCTCAGTTTTGACTACCTTCCCTTTTTTGGTTACACTTCTCCAGTCCGAATGACATTCCCATCTCATTGCTGTAGATCCTAGAGGTGTGGATCAGTAAATCGATGTCTCGGTCACTCCTGGCATACAGCTTGATGTCATCCATGTAGAGCTGGTGACTGTTTGCTCCATTCCGTAGTTAGTATCTGTAACCAGCCTTATTAATGATCAGTCTTAGGGTGTTCAGGTCTATGCAGAACAAGAGTGGGGACAAAGTATGTCCTTACTAAATGCCGCACTTGATGTTGACTTGTAAAATTGGCTTGTAATTGGCCTCTATTCCCACAGACTTTCTGATTAAGGCTCTTACGGTCCTGTTGATCTCGTAGTGTTCTCGGCATTCCAGGATGCTTGTTGAGTCATAGACTTGCTTGTAGTAAATCCAGGCGATGCACAGGTTGGTCATTCTGGTCTTACAGTCTCAAGTGACTGCTCTATCTACCAGTAGTTGGTATTTTTCCCCCTCTGATGTTTGTCAATTCCTTTCTCAGCCCCACTCACGTATTGAGAAATGTGCCTGTTCATCTTAGCCGCTATGATGCCTGACAGGAGCTTCCATGTTAGCATGGCAGGTTATTGGCTGATAGTTGGATGGGACTGGTCCCTTCTGGGGATCCTTGGGGATCAGGACTATCCAGCCTTTGGTCAGCCATTCCGGATGCATTTCCATTAACAGCTGGTTCATTTGTGATGCCAAGTGTTCATGGAGTGCATTTAGCTTCTTTAGCCAGTAGGTGTGAATCAAGTCAGGGCCTGGTGCTGTCCAACTCTTCATAATTGAAACTCTTTCTTGGATGTCTGCCACTGTGATTGCTACTGGATTCTGTTCAGGGAGATTGCTGTGGTCTGCACTTAGATCCACTAGCCACAGAGCATTGCTGCATTGCTGTTATGTGTTGCATCCATCTCCCATATGCTCTTCCAGGATTATTCCATCTCCCCACACACACACACACACACACACACACACACACACACACACACACCGGTGTGTGTGTGTATATTTATGTATGTAGGATAGCAGGGGATAATTTATAAATCTTATGTTGACTTGTCAATCAATCAGGTCAAAGTTAAATAATCTTAACTTGACTGAATTACTTTTAGATCCTTTTACGCAAAGAAGAAGAAAATAATTATCATAACATTAATTTAGCCTTTTGCCATATATGTACTGTTGACACTGGTCAACAATGATTTTGCTACCTGGAGAAAAATACCTGATATAAGGCATTTCAGGTATGCCGATTCCAAATCTATAATCACAATTTCTCTAGCGCGTCAGGTCCTTGAGTTATTTGATAGTTTTCCAGTGGAGATAGACAGGAAAGTGGGGAGGAGAAATGGGGAAGACACGCGGCAAATGGCGAGAGGCTGGGACTCGACCATGCGCCGACCGCACAGCCAAGCGGTATACATGGGCACCTGCTCATGCCCTGAGCTATCCTGGCTCCCCATCTGTGTCTTTTTTTCACCAGTTGTATGTTCATGGTGTACTTTTCTAATAAAATCATTGACTTCGAGTTTGGCGATTGGCATTTATTGGTATGGTTAGGTAACTCAAGATTCTGACGTGCTAGAGAAATTCTGTTTGCATATTTGGAATCAGCATACCCAATTTAGTAAAAATCAGTTGTTTTTCCTCAGGTAGCAGACAAAAAGTTTTTTTGTTGACCAGTGTAATAGAGATAAAATAGAAATGTTGTGGAAGCTGGTTCAATCATCAGAGACAGTGAGTGCTGTTTGTGTGCATCTGATTGGTTTTGAAAAATGGACATGGAGTCACAAATTCATTGTTTCCTACTCAGGGTCCCCTCTTTTCAGCGAATTTCAAGGAAAGGAAGATTGCTTGGGCCCAGAACAGCCTTACCCAGTGATGGATCATTAGGAGTCATCTCGCCGCCTTCTGGTGCAACACAACCATTCAAACAGTTCAGAGCACCACTACAGCCCAAACTAGCTCAGAAGCTCAACTCATCTAAACGTCAGACATCACAAGCAGGATCCTCAGTTAAATGTAAGCTGTGTATTTTACAGGGAATAAGTCAAGGACATACATTTCTGTATTTTACCATCTGTAACAAAATAGCCAGAAGTTATTATTTAGATGTGGGTAACTTTTACATTTTTCCATGTTTTTACTTTTACATTTCTCACTTTATTTAATTCTAACATACATAGTTACAAAGAGAACCATAGTACATGTACAGTATTCCCCTTGACATTAGGCAGTAGCAACATGGCTATGATGTCAGAGAAGGGAAGGACATCTGTCTCAAAATTACTATGAGGAGGTTTTTCTTAACCTCCTGTATATTCCTCCATATTGTCATGTGCATGGCTCTTTGCTCCCTGTAATACTCTTCCTCTGTCTGCAAACTCTCTCCACATATTTCCTGTGCTTCTGGATGTGGACAGTCTCTTTTGTTAAAATCTTTGTCCATGTCAGCCTAAAGCCTGTGCAGATTGCTGGAAGTCTGCTTTCTCAGGTGTTTCTTTGTGTGTACGTGTCTATTAATGTGACTGCATGCAAGTTCAGACTTGTGCAATTTGGAAATGGTAATCGGCCCGACCTAGTGAGATTGCCATCATGGTTTTTTAAAGAGTGACTGAGGCTCTGCATTCAGTCGTGAAGTTTTGCTGGCCTGTCTAAAAATCCTTAACATAAACGTTTTTCTTTAAGCCATGCTTATGAAACATTATCTGAACACATAATTGCAAAAGCAACCAATGCACTTTTTATTATTTGTATCCTTTTCACAGCATTTCCATCTAAAAGCAAGCTGTCAACATGTCCCACTGCTGAGAATCTAACAACTACAGAGTCATCAATCAAGACATCGCCCTCAAAGTCACCTCCCATTTTCTCTCGCACTGTTTACCAATCAGTAGCTGGCTGTGGTTCACCACTGCGTACTTCCTTGCTACTACATTCCCAGATTAAAATCCCCAAATCTTCACATTCTACTCCCTTATATTCAGCTGATGTTTTAGCTATGACTAGTAACAGGTTGCCAGTCACAGAAGAGCATCTCTCTCTTTCTCCACCCATATCATTTTCCCTTAGGTCTACTTTCACAGTTTCGTCATCTAGCTCTACTGAATCAACTTTATTGCCCAAAGTGAACCATCCGGCCCCATTAGAGAAATGCCCGGACTCAGCTCTCTTGCCAGATCAACCCCAATCTTCCCAGTTATTTGTAGAGCCAATTTCCTCCCCAAAGATTTGTGAATCACCAAGAAGCAATCTGATGTCCCCAAAGGAATCCCAGCATTCCTTGTGTGACCCAGAATCTCTTCAATCAGATAATCAACTCCAGTTGCCTTTGTCCCCTGAGACTGCAAGTACACACTCACCAGCAAAACACTTGGAACCAGCTCTATCACAAATAAGTGCTGTGCCTTCAGAAACCCTATCAAAGTTATCTCTATTTGATGCGACCCCTCCAGATGAACATTCTACATATAGGTCAACTCGAGCATTTGAGGATGCTCCAGTTTTTAGGTCTGGTAAAAATGAGTCAACCCAGTCACATCAGGATACAAATTATATCCCATCATCATCTCTTTTAAATGTCATCCAGAATACTCCTTTTGCTGTGAAAATGGTTGAAGATGAGACGTTATCAGTAGGTAAGTGAAGTGCAGTAATCTCCTCCCTCTGCCTGTGTATGTGTCTTTGTGTGTGCCTGTGGGTGTACTGATGCTGATGAGATGACAATAGCAACAATTACACAGTGTTTACTTTGTTTTCATAATGAAAGTCTGGCTAATGGTTACTAAATTAACTGTTTATTAAGAGTGGGCTTTATTTAAACCATTTTCATATGAATCAAATATTGTTAGAAATCTTAGTAAATAAATGGGCACAAATTATGACTGCTGAATGCTTCTTTGTGACTGTCAAAGACAAAACAGTTGGTTAAAACAATCTTTGTGTCCTCATCTTCAGTTATCTAACATGGTCATCATGTTATGCATGCCCTCTTATTTTTTTTGTTGTTTCGTTCTTGTTCTTGCAGCTATATTACCTCATGTACTGTAAGTTTCTTAACTTTACTACTGCTACTGCTCTGTGTGTTTGTAACTACAGATCGACTCTTGATTTACTCTAACAAAATGTGGATTAGAGATTCAATTCTTTATCCTGGAATGAAGCATTGCCAATTTACACCTCATACAATTAACAGCTCTCAGATCACGTGATATGACATTTCCACCCCAGCTCTAAAGGCACAGGAGGAATTGTAACAAGGTCACTCACTAACAGAGTTGAAAAGCAGAGTAAAGGGGCATACATAACAATTACTTTATAAATAACCAGGTTAATAAAGGTTAGAAACTATTTGGAGTGAGTAATAATTACTTGGTTGGATGCTTCTGTTAGCAGTTAGCTACATCTGGCAGTAAAAGTCTGACTGGACGCAAAGGCAGATGTGTCCTCTGTATGCCTTACTTCCTAAATATTCTTCCATCCTTTCCACTGCATAGCTACAATTTGTACGTAGAGAATACTTCTATTATGAAGTCTATTTCTCATAAATTGCTTTGATACATTTTACATTTCAAGGCATTTGCTGAGATTTCTAGAGACCAGACAATAATGCCTAGGGAGTGAAATTTGGATTACAAAATAGGAAAAAGAAAATAGGAGGAAGAAACGTCCATGTTTATGGATGGGGAAGCACAGGTCTTTGCAGTAAGTGATTCCTAATAGAACACTTTGTCATGCCACAGTTTGAACACAATTCTCACTGGTCAGGCAGTTTATATGAATAAACTGCTTGTGGATCTTAGCAGTAATGGCTTCCTTTTATTCCACTGGGCTGTCAAAACCAATTTAGATCCAGCTATAAAAAGTGTTCTTTTTCTTTTTATTAGTATTGATTAAGGTTAAGTTTTTAAGTAAATACCTGACATAAAGCTAGAACAGACAGGAAGGTAATTACACACCGAAGAATTGCCCTTCTCTCTTAGAGTTCTTAGTGTACTGCATAGTTAATTTTATATATCTACAGTGGTGTGAAAAAGTGTTTGCCCCCTTCCTCATTTCCTGTTTTTTTGCATGTTTGTCACACTTACGTGTTTCGGAACATCAAACCAAT
>JASGAU010358237.1:0-10763 GCA_030220045.1 Australoheros facetus
TTTTTTATTTGAGTGTTTTTCATGGTTGTGTTGCCATTTCTGAGGAAGGTTAAATTTGAAATAAAAATGTTTAAATAATGTTGAAATAAAATGTTTAAATGTAGCATNTTTTTCTCCTAGTCCTTATTTTAAATAGGTAAAAAAAAATTCAATAATTATCGATATCGACCGATATGAAGTACTTATATCGTGATACAGTTTTTAGCCATATCGCCCAGCCCTATTAGTCATGCAAGTGGTCCCACCTGACTGATGAAGAGCTCTAAAAATTATAGAACATCGAACTACAGCAAGCAGTCCACCTGACAGCAACATTATTTTCACCTATTGTTCTCAAAGGCTTTCTAATCTTTTCCATGCCAGAAAATCCCACATGGATCAGTGTTAGGCCACAGACTAATTTGAGAAAACTTTGTTCTCCAATCTAAAACATTTCTGGATCACATCTTCTGGCACACGAGGAGGCATATTGTTTTAATGTCACGTGTTAGCCTACTGTGTGGCCATTATATAATGCTTGAGTCACTTGATAACAACACACCAATTTCCACGCTATCTGTATTACCGAGTTCGTCTTTTGGATTTGTTTGTTACTTGCAAAGCTGTTTGCAGAAAATACTAAAAAATACTACAACCTAAAACTGTTTCCAAAGCAGTACTGGAATATATGTGTATTGTGTAATAGTATGTTATTGTGGGTTTTAACTTCAGCAACAAGAATTTCCCAAGAGACAATGTACTTCCTCTATCACATCCAGTCAGCAGATCTGATATGTACATATACAAAGCACATACATATATTGTGCTGACTCATACGTTGTTGTAGTTAAAGGGGTGGGCAATTACTGTCATTTCCAGCCCACTATTTTTATTTTGGGACTCAAGTGCAGAAGTGCTCTATGATTCACAGATTATTCTCTATTGACTTTTTTGTCAATATACTTTTTTTTTAATGTTTCAGACATCAAACAATTTTTTGTTTTAGACAAAGATAACCCAATTTAATACAAAATACAGTTTTTAAATGATGCTTTCATTTATTAAAGAAAAGCTATTCAAACCTACCTGGCACTATGTGAAAAAGCAATTGCCTCCCTTGTTAAATCAGTTTACTGTGATTACCCACATGTTGTTGGAAAGTTGAGTTCCAGTTCATTAGCCATACCCAGGCCTGATTACTGCCAGACCTGCTCAATCAAGAAATCACTTAGCAGTTCTTGCTGAAACAGGCAACACTACCAATCATTGGGGTCACGAGGCAATTACTTTTTCACAGCACTGTTCGAGTCCAAAGCAGATCACTTACTGACAGACACACTCATCCCTCTGTTGCTCTTTTTTTTTTTTAAATATCTAAAAACACAAGTTGTCTGCTAATTTATTTTTCAAATCAAACTGTGGCACAGATCTTTTTCAGTAGCAGCCACAAGTTTTATTCAGTAGTTTGGTTAATTCTACTGAAAAAGAGGAGTAATTGGGCATTTTTATTTGATGTTGTTCCCTCAAGCCATGTGCATGCCTTCTTTCCAAACTCCTGTTTCCCCTTCAGAACAGTAAATAAACCAAAATAGGTTTTGAGGTTAACTTCTGGGCCTTACTGGACCACATCAGTAATTAGGAGTAAGTATTACTCATTAGTTTTGACCACATTAGGCACGGGGAATTACTATAGGCTGTCTACTCTGTTGTATTTGATCGCCTGTAATCTGCATCATATGCATCTGTATCAATACATGACAACATAAGCACAAACAGTGTTGATTAAACAATTTAATTCTCAAGCAATCATTACTTTCAGTCGCAGATGCCTACAAAGAACTGACAAACGTCAGACAGATTACAACTGAGTAGACGAGAAATTCCTGACTTAGAAGCATGTAAGCACTCAATTACAGCAGTGAGGGCTCATGTAGCTCCCAGCCTCTTTTTTTTTTTGCTGATTTGAAGTACAGCTATGTACACTAACTCAGTCTGATGAACCATCTGAAATCAATTATCAGATGAGACAAATTGTTCATTGCTGACCTCTGCTGACAATCAACAGTTTTCTCAAACACTGCAGCTACAGGCTGCTGTCAGCCCACGAAGCAAACACAGGACACAGAGGAACGCCAATCTGTTAGAGGCAGCTTGCAAAAGAAGGGAAGAGATGAGATCCAAATCATATTCACCATCTGCTCTACTGTCTGTCAGCCGCCTGGCCAAGGCTTGCACTGCACAAACACTGGAGATGAACAATGACAAACATACTGTGCTTCATGCGCACTGACTGCCAAATATTAATCGACAGCATGTCATGTGTAGCACATTATGCTGAGGTGGGAAACTGGCTCCTTACTGCTCACTATGCTGTAACAAATGCATGCAGGTACTGAACTAGCAGCTACTTGCAGTTGCAACATGTCTGCCTAGTGTTGCCTAGTGCAGCTTACATAAAGACATACTGGTTAGCTGTCACCTGGTATTAGTAGATCAGTGTGAAAACCACAGATGACACAGTTAACTGACTGTAGGTCTCAAATTTCCTGTACACACTGAAGCACTGCCTCCTAGTTTATCTTTCATCTATGTTTTGAAAAGTACAGAGAAGGCCAAACTTGCTTCAATCAGTAAAATGATTCATAATGCAGAGAAAGGGAAATGCTATCAGTTAAATTAATGTTTGACTAGGACAAGGGCAGAGAAGTGTGTATAATGTGGGTTTGAAGTCTTTAATTTGCAGAAATGTAAGGTATCTCTTAGGAGGCTGCATTTTTAAATAATTTTTATATGATAATTTCATTCAGAATCTTCTCATTGAAACTACTAGAAGGTCCTGGGTTCAAGTCCACTGGCCAGCTGGGACCTTTTCTGTATGGATTCTACATGTTCCTCCTGTACCTGTGTGGGTACTCCAGCTTGCTCCCACAGTCCGAAGACATGCATGTCACCTAAATTGTCAACAGGTGTAAATGTGAGCATGAATGGATGGTGTCTGTGTGACCCTGTAATGGACAGAGACCTCTCCAAGGTACTTCACCTCTTGTCCAGTGTTGGAGGGCTAGATCCCATCCCAGCTAACAACTCTGAGTTTGATATGACGTTACATAAATGGACAGATGGGTAGATTACTTTACTGAAAATAATGTACATATTTTAGGCTGAGCGTATCACCCCTAAGACTTCCGATCAAAGGCACTTTGAATTACTGTAATTAGGCAACTGTTTGGCCTATTGGAAAAATCCAAACAGTTTCTGAAAGCTGAGAAATTGCGCTGCACACTCAATGTAGGGTTATTGCTGTAATTGTTTCCAGAAGTCCGCACTTTTGAAGTTAACGGGCCAGGCCAATCAATACTGTTTTACATAATACATAACTGGCATCACTGATCATGCTAGCTGGTGAAATGGGTTTGCAAAATAGCAAATCTACTCATATAAAACAGTGTTGTGCTTTGTGTTGTGTTAGCTGTCTCCAGTTTGCCCCAACATTGTTCATATACCAGTGTGACCAAAAGAGAATCATCTTTGCTTGTGTCCTCTTTAACATGTCGCTGGCAAAATAACATGAGAAGCCTCATCAATTTTTTTTCTTAAAAAAAACATCATGTGTAGAATCACGACTAATGTTAATTAGTATTATTCTATGTTGATCCTGTCAGGAAGTAAGGGACTGATGTAAGGGACTCAGCCGTGAGCATAAACGTTATATTTGAATTAAAAAAAAAAAAATCCACCCACCATCTTTTAAACAAATCACACTACAGACTGTTAGAAGCAAACAGCGGAGTCGGGAGGTGGTCTCACTTTTAAAGGTAAGCTACAGTCTGACATTGCCAGATTGCAGCAGGGTACACATTTAATAAATCGAGGGGGTCAAGAAGAGAATCAATAAAGAAGCTTCTGTATTGTTAATTTTTGATGAAAACGTACCTCATAATTCCTTTGGGGGGAATGCTGTAAGAAATGGTCAGCTGTTTTCTAAAACAGAATGAAGCCTGGAAGCAGGTATGAGCAGCTAGCCTGGCTCTGGCCAGACCAAGAAACATAGACCAACCAAAACGTTCAAAGTTGTGCTGGTCCCAGACCTGACTGAGAAAGATGGTCGCACAAAACAATATGGGTGTATTTAGTTGGAGCAAAAATGGATGAAAAAGCACATGGTCGAGGCTGACAGTGATGTCCGAGAACACTGAACCTTCCTCCTGCTGCTGTTTCTAGCATACTGTCTCCATGGTGAGCCCAAGGAGGGAAACAGTTTCACCAGCCAGCATCAGTGTTTACAGTAAAACACACTTAGTACAGTGTATAGTATATTCAATCTGTATGTACAGAACTTCATCTTAACCTATTATAATCCCCTGGGAAACATCATGTTTGCTCATGCATCAGCACTGACTCACTCATTTGTAGACTACGATAAGATCAGGCACAACTGACCTGGTACAGCCAGCCCGTACTTACGAAGGATTGTCTGAGCTGCTTCCCCACCACATTACTGAACGTTTGTTCATTGATTTTATTACCCTTCATTTTATGAACTACTTTATACAACAATTTTTTAATTAATTTGTTTCATTTTAGAATTACAGTAACTGTCTCAGGACGTCAAGATTCTGTTTAGAAATTTTAACTTGTTTGTTATGAATAAGGGGGCAGCACAGTGGGGTGGGCGTTAGCACTGTTGCCCCCCGCCTTTCTGTGTGAAGTTTGCATGTTCTCCCCATGTTTGCATGGGTTTTCTGGGTTTCCTCCCACAGTCCAAAGACATACAGTTACTCGGGTTAGGTTAATTGGTGATTCTAAGGCTATGTTCGCATTGCAGCCTGAAGTGACCCAAATGCGACTTGTATCTGATCTTTTCATGACAGTCGGAACAACACAGATCCAATTTTTACAAATGCAACCCAGGCCACTTGGATATGTGGTCCTAAATCCGATACGTATCTGATCTTTTCAAATGCGACCTGTCTGTACGGCCAGGTCGCATTCATCTGACCTGAATGTCATTGATACTCAACAAACGTCACTGTTCTGCGTCCTGCTACACAGAAGCGGGAAGAAAAACAAACTGACTTCCGCAAACACTGAGCATGCTCACTACGTGTGACGTTATTGCGTCCTCTACTCCGCATGTGGGACACTTTTAGGTTCATTTGCAGTTCACACACAGATCACATACAAGGCGGATATATTTGGAAACGTGAACGACCACGCAAAAAAAGAAAAAAATCGGATTTCACAAAAAAATCGGAATTCAGTCACTTGAGGCTGCAGTGTGAACGTAGCCTAAATTACCCATAGATGTGAATGTGAATGGTTGTCTGTCTTTCTGTGTTAGCCCTGCAACAGGCTAGCAACCTGTACAGGGCTGAATGGATGGATGTTACAAATAAGAAAAATAAATAAATTTAAAAAATCAGAATGTGATGCGATTAGCCAGACCTTCTTTGGAGTATGTTTCCTGCCAAGCAAAACAAGCAAGAGGAAGGAAGGAAGGAAGGAAGGAAGGAAGGAAGGAAGGAAGGAAGGAAGGAGAGTACTTTTTATTGATCCCAAAAGAAAGTAGGGCAGCAGTAGTAAGTCTAGCTCAGTAATGGGGAAAAAAATGTGGAAATGATCTGGATTACATCATGTTTGCTGACAGTTTAGTCATATTTTCATCAGTTTATTTTTAGTACTACATTAAATATCAAAACTGCCATCACTTCTCTGTCTGCTAACAAGCCAGTTATTCACCTAATCATTTTAACACAATCATCTTACCTGCGTGGTGGTGGCAAACATGTACTTGTCTCGGAGCTGGAAGCTGTCCACCAGCCCTAGGATCACTCTGCGGTTCTGTTCGGTCTGAAAGAAGTCTGTGCTGCTGAGAATAGTGGAGACACCCTGTGGCTCGTGTCTCTGGACCAGCACTGTGGTTGGGGGGTCGTAGGGTTCCACACCCCTGAAGTTTCAGAGAAAAGAGCAGGACGATTAGAGACAAAGATGAAGGAACTTGCATTTGAGGCACCCAGTCTACTGACGAGGTGACAACCTGACCAAACTGCTGTCCTTGGATGTGTGCTCTCTTAGCAGTAAGGCTAAAATGGCTTCAAAATCACAGCTCATAAAGAAAAAAAACATTTTCATGTATCCCAAAACCCAAAAGGTGACTCAGTGGTTAGCACTCTCACCTCAAAGCAAGTCATTTTAGAATCTGAAATAAATCCATTCCCTCTGCTAGCATGCCCATCCTGTTGGCTTCCTCAGGTGATCTATTTCTAGAGAACGTTACACAGAGGTGTCAGTGTGAAAACTGAGTGAATTCTGCTGGATCACCTACAATAACTGAAGTATTCTTCTCTCACTGAATGATTTCAGAGGTATTTTACAGAGAAAAGAATCTTTGTCAGTTTTGTAAGTATAACTGGCCATTTTTGACTACTTTGGTTTTCACTTTATAGTGCCACACAAACTATTTATGCTACTACAAAAAATAGTTCCTGTCCACTAGGGCTGCAACAATTCCTTAAGTAACTTGAATAATTTGATTATAAAAAAATCCTCAATACAAAGTGCAAGCGTTTCTCCCACATTAGCAGCATTAAAGTTCTCTGTTGTTGTGACAGATTTCCTTCATTTGGCCTATCAACACAATTTAAAAACTGGCACATAGTTTGAAGTGTGCACTTTGGGGCAGCATCCTGATGCTACGTTATATTGAATCGGCGATGTCATTCGGACGTGCTGGCACGTTCGTTGACCCCAGAGGGCAAGTTTTCAAGATAATAAATGTCAATACAAAATACAAACTGAAAATATCCATCTGTGTGCCAACCTTGAAAAACAGCGTGGTCAAGCCATTTACGGCAAGGGCTGTTTCTGTTCAGAGCTCATGGCACAGAGTCAGCTGTAATGAATGAAGAAGGTTCACTGCATCTTTTCGTCTGCCTTCCAAATCAGTGTGTTTCCTACCAGAGTCTTGAGAGCTGAACAGAGAGAGCAGTGTCTCGGCTCAGCTCTGCCTCTGTGGCATTCATTCAAAGGTCCTTGTTTAACTGATGGACACTGTCTGGCCTGAGAGTGTATGGAGAGCTATTTGTGGTCTGTCTCTGTTCCTTCTTTTGAATTAATCTCTACCCTTTCTAAGCGCTTCCTAAATAGAATTCTTACCCTGTTTGGGCACTATCTGTTTAGTATTCAATTTAAGCTTTCTGAAAATGCCACTTCTTTTGAGACTGGACTGCCAACAGCAAAGGCTTTTAATAAGAAATGTTTTCTCAGACCAGACATTTGGAGTACAATAAAAAAAAAAAAAATCATCTAATATGGTGAAGATCAATTCTGAGTTGAATGTCCAAACTGTCCTGCTCATCATCGGAAAGCAAAAGCATAATTGCACACACTGTGCATACTGCACATCTTAGAAATGTTATGTGATACAGATCATGATCCTGGATCTACCACACAACATCCTATGTGACATTACCCGCCTCTCTCAAGCAATGAATAATTATATATTTCATAGAAAAAACTATTTTGTTAGCATTAGCCAAATTAGCAGACATAAACTACTGAACTACTCAGCAAAGCTAAAGCAAAAAAACAAAAACACCTTAGTGAATTAAACTAAGCAAAGAGGCATTTTATTAATTTGTAATTCGGGGTCCCTCCGGATGAGCTGGAGGAGGTGGCTGAGGAGAGGGAAGCCTGGGCTTCTCTGCTTAGGCTTCTGCCCCCGCGACCCGGCCCCGGATAAGCGGAAGAGAATGGATGGATGGATGGATGTTTATTGATTTGAAACATTGGAAAAAATTTAACTATAACCTAGCCTAGTCAGAAACTACACAACTTGACAAGCTAAAATACAAATCTAGCTTTTTTATTAAAACAGGTTATAATGTAGACAACCAATAAATAGCAAACTTTATTTTTAGTCCATGATTTTTAATCTTTAAACATGCTTCAGCTTCTGCATGAGCTCCCACATAGTCTGGCATCATAATTCACTGTGGTTTGTTATTCTATATTCTACTAGCTAAACTGCTGAGCTAAAAAATAGCCTGTTTAGTCAAACAAGAAAGACTTTTCGTTCCTTTTCTTTTCATGCAATAAAATTTTCTTTTATTTTCACTCATGAATTTTGGCCAGTTTTAGCATGATCAAGTCTGGCATTGGTCTTTCTTACATATAGCACACTAATCAACTTCAGATCATTCACACTATAGGAAATACTCTTTGTGGTGTAAGTTAGGAAGCTGCTTTGATAGAGTTAGTCAGCAGTAAATACCTACAGTACTATTTGCACTTTTTGTAAATAACAACATAACAAAGGGAATGGGCAGGTTAAAGATCGCCATGCTAGAGACCATAGCTACTACTATAGCTCGCCTGGTTGAGCTGGTGACCTGCATACTAAACGTGCTATACCTGGGTTCGAGTCTACCCAAGACTGGCCAATCAATTCAATTTTAAATAATATAGCGCCAAATCACAACATTCAGTTGCTTCAAGGCATTTTATATTACAAGGTAAAGACCCTACAATAATTACAGAGAAACCCAACAGTCATACACTACTAATGGATAAGGCCTAGCAGCTATCACAGCTTTAACTCTTCTGGGAAGGTCATTTTGACCATATTTCCAGAACTACATTTGTGAGGTCAGACACTAATGTTGGATGAGAAGGTCTGGCTTGCTGTTTCCACTCTAATTTATCCCAAAGGTGTTCTATTGGGTAGAAGTCAGGACTCTGTGCAGGCCAGTCAAGTTCTTCCACACAAGCAGTATCTTATCACAGTACCACGTGGAATTCACTGAGCTCCTGAGAGCAACCCTTTATTTCACAAATGTGGCCATGGAAGTGATTGGAACACCTGAATTCAATGATCTGTATAGGTGAATGAATACTTTTGGCAATATAGTATAATTGGTACCCTTTTTATGCAGGATTTGTATCATTCTCTGTAATCCATGTGGCAGAAGAGGTTGTATTTCTTATTGTACACAGAGGATTTTGCCTCTAGTCTGTCTCCTAGCAGGGAGATCATAGGATTACCAGTTACGCAAGTGCGTGAGGAGGGTACCCATGAGTTTGAACACATTCAGTAGACTGATAGTCAGGCTCAAGTTTCTTTGGCTTACAGAGCCTTTAGACTGATGTGCAACACAACAGCAGCAGCCTTTTCTAAAGCCAGAACAAACAGGATTAGATCCAAATTGGATGGAACACCGGGGGGAGTGTAAGATCAATCCTTATTTGTGCTGCCTTTGGCCTTTGGCCTCAGATAATTTGCAGTTTGTTTTGGCTGGTTTACCACTGCAGTCATGTTTCTCTAACATTTTATCAAATATTACTTGCTCACTGCTAAATGCATCAGTAGTTAAAAACATATAGAAGTCTAGGCACCAGATAATGAAGTACACTTCAATGATTATGAAATGATAAGAGAAAAAAAAATACTTTTTACAATATTTGTTTTAGCTAATAAGCTCTCATTTTGTCTTGTGTTATGAATCCATCACACTACTGCTTCTCCCTAAAAGCCTAAACACTCTCACTGTTTAAATCAGCTCAAATCAAGCAAACAAACAGAAGGTATAAAAGGATAGCCTAGGAGGACCCATAGATGGACCACTACTAGTTGCCTGTGGGTCCTTTTTCAATCTATGCAGCATGTGACCAAGGTGTTGTTTTATGTTTCTGCCTCAGCTCACTATAACTCTCCCCATGGCTGCTGTGCAGGTCTCCTGAGGTTTCTTAACTGAGCCTGCTGAAGCATTTGGAAAAGATAAGAGATAGAGGACTAATTTCATTATATGACTGTTGGCAGCAGTGTAGCACAAGGGCTGTAAAGGAAAGGATACTTCTACACCAAACTTTAATTCAGCTTTTACCAATCATCGTGAAAGGTAGTTAAAGGAGGATATTGATTACATATTTTGGCACACAGCAAGTATAATCTTTCATCTCTAAAGAAGGCAAATAATAGTGGTCTGTTTATATCTTTTGCGGTGGCTGTGGCTCGGTTGGTAGAGCAGGTTACCTACTAATCGGAAGGTTGGTGGTTTGATTCCCGGCTGCTCCGGGCTACATGCCAAAGTATCCTTGGGCAAGATACTGAACCCCAAGTTGCTCTCTGATGCAAGCGTTGGAGTGTGAATGTTAGATAATAAGCACTTAGCTTATTTATATGGAAGTTCTTGTATGAATGGGTGAATGCAAACATGTTGTATAAGCGCTTTGAGCGCTCAATTAGAGTAGAAAAGCACTATATAAGAACTAGTCCATTTACCATATTTTAATAGAAATCAATCCAACAGAGCTTTGAAACCAGGCTTTACTGCAGTGTTTCATGTTGTGCTTTATTATAAGGAAATAACTAAAGGAGCACTGCATACGTTCTAGAAAATAACTTAATAATGACACCTGCAGCCCTTTAATAATCTGCAGTCAGCATTTTGTTATTCACTCTTGCGTGCAGCTCGTGCTTGCACTGGGAGACCAGTATAATTACTATTTACATGATGGTCATGACCACCACAAAGCTGACTTGGACGTGACGAAGCATGACAAATGCACAGTATGTTGAAGAAGCTGGCTATTAGTGCACAACGGAAATTTTAGTTATGTGTATTAGTTTAATGACAAAAAAAGGATTTATTGATGACTAAAATTCTGTAAGTTTGAAAGCCAGGCAATTAATAATTAATTATTAAATGCAGAGTGGAGTATAAACAAAGTAAATAAGGTGAATGAAAAGAAACAGTGCATTATGGGAACCCCCCAGCAGACTAGGC
>JASGAU010358241.1:0-15730 GCA_030220045.1 Australoheros facetus
TTTTTTATTTGAGTGTTTTTCATGGTTGTGTTGCCATTTCTGAGGAAGGTTAAATTTGAAATAAAAATGTTTAAATAATGTTGAAATAAAATGTTTAAATGTAGCATATTTTTCTCCTAGTCCTTATTTTAAATAGGTAAAAAAAATTCAATAATTATCGATATCGACCGATATGAAGTACTTATATCGTGATACAGTTTTTAGCCATATCGCCCAGCCCTAATCTGAACCATGGAAAATTCTGATACCTCATGAATACCTCAAGAGAGTAGGTTAAAAAGTATCTAAAAATGTAATAAACATAAAATAAATTATTCTACCCTGTTTCATTTCGAGCCGATTCAAAAGAGAGTAGAAGTGAGGAATGAAACTAAACTAAACGAGACTTTGGCGCTGGTTTTTAAAATCACAATGAGTAGATGCTCTACTGACATCCTGTGAATTAGTCCTCTTTAATGTGGCTCCAAGTGGCTTTTCATGTGGCTTTCCTTTGCTACTAGCGAGCTATAACGCAGGCAAGCCTCCACGGGTCAGGCAGTAAGGGTATGTAATTTGTACATGGAGGGGGAGGTCAATGAAAGTGCTGAAGTGTGCTGCTTGTAGGGTTGGTAACATGTGGTCTGTGTGTCTGCTGCTGACAGCTACAAAACATGATTTAAAGTGTTTTTTCTGCTTTTTCGGTCTGGCGTGTGTTTTGCGTTATTCAGGTGGGGTGCATTATTGTGGTACATTTAATTATTTCTAATCTTGCCTTTAACCATTAGCCATTTCTTAATGCCTGCAGTTGTCCTGGATACCCTTCAACAAAACCCCACCCTGACTGATGAAGCTCCTCTTGCCCAAAAATATCACCAAAAACTGTGCTCTGCTGCTCTCTCCTTCTTTTCTCTTCTTGACAAAGCAATTTAAATATTTGTTCTTACACCCTCTTCTCTAAGCACATGTGCTGCTTTGCCTGAAGCACAAATCAATCATCTGGACATCTCTTTCAGCCCTTTTACTCCTCACCCTGCAGTCCCACCGGCGCAGCAGCTCCCCCCTGGAAACTAGGCGAGAGGAGTGGAGGGTCCCGGCATAGGAATGTGGGGGGGGGGGGGTCTCCGGTTAAAGGGGGCTTTTTAAAGCATTCCACTTTTCAATGCGACCTTATTCACATGTCATCGTAACACATTAACACTCACAATTTATTTTAAAATGATTGTTTACCAAAGCCACACAACCCTAGGAAGACCACAAGACGAAATTTAAAAGCACGGAAGTATTATTGCTTTTATTTTGCCCGCTATTACTTAGTCATTCACATGCTGTCAAACCCTTTTTTGTCTACCATAAAGTCAGTGTGCCTTTTTACCTTCAGTTTCGTGATACCAAAGTCTCTTTCTTCACGTCACTAAATAAGAAAAAGAGCTAGCTTAGCAAAGGTCAATAAAGACCCTCTACTTTCTCCTTTCCTGTAACTGCACAATATCTAACGCAGTCTTATTTGGTGTACTTAAAATATTAAAAAGAAAAAAAAAAGTTTTTAAAAAAAAATAGTATTACACCAGTGTTAGTGTAGTTTTGCCTTCCCAAAGGGTGGAATTTATGCTGTGGTCTTACCTGGTTTGGTGATGCTCTGAAAGTACAGCACGAGAACGAAGAGCGAGCCGAGGCACGTCGCCAAGAACAGGCGTCCTCCGCGCGACATCTTCATCCTGAAGCCCGGCTCTGCTTGCGGAGCCCCCGACCCCTCGTCGCTGCCTCTACGCGGTTCATACGAGACCGCCCGGTGGGAGATGCAACACACTTTGAAGCGATAGGAACCTATTCATTAATTACGGGACGCAAAAACCCATCCAGAAAAACAAAAAACGACGCAGTAATAAAGCCGTTGATTGTAACGTGATGGGCATAAATCCAGAACCGTTCGCTCTGGTTGCTACAGTTTTTTTTTTTTTTTAACGTTAACTTTAAAATATTAATAATTATGAGACCTTAGATAAAACGGAAATTAACACAATGCTGACATTGCAGTCCCCAAACAATCCAAAAAAGTTATTAACAATCCTGTTCCTTCTTCTTAGCGCGGTGTGTTACGCCCGCCTGTGGTGTGTAGAATTTGTCGGCGCTACACAAACTTCTCCTCCGCCAAACTGGGCCTGGGCACCCTTGCCATGACGTCACACACCCCACTCTCCCGGGTCTGTGCTGCATTCAGTGACGGCAGGATAAATGGTCGTAATGTTTTCAATCAGTGTAACGTATTGTGTATTGCATGAAAAGTACAAGCAAGAAGTGCCATCCCAGTGTAGTAAATAATGAAAATTAAAAATCTCTAACTATAACTAGTGTATAAATGACAACAGTTCAATGAACTAGTTCGGTAATTTATTTGATAGAGGTACTGGCCCAGTTTCTTCTCATGAAAATGAGAAAAACAGGCCTTTGAACTGTTGCGTAATTTCAACTCTATATGAGTTTGAAGACAAGCAAATGTAAAGAAACTGCACCTTTACAGCTAACAAAACTCAGAGCAGAGATGTCAAATTTATTTAGTTCCTGGGGCACATATAGCCCAGTTTGATATTAAGTGAGTCAGACCAGTAAAACACTTGCATAATAAAAAATCCAAGTAAATGTTCACATTTAATAAACCAACCAAAGTACAGGAACAAATAATGAACAACCTGAGTCTTTTTTTTTTAAGTGCACCTTCAACAATGTGCGTGTAGAGCTTTAAGAATTAAACAATTGGAGTATTTATCATTTATTATTTTATCATTAAAATAATGTGTCAAGATCAAGAAAGACTTTTACATTTCTACACATTTTCACTCCTGTGTGGTATTGTTGTCAGCACCACGCAAAGAATAACAGCTTATTTAACAAAATAAATAAAAAGAAGACGAATTATGTTATTGACTTCCTTCAAAAACTTTCTACTACCAATGGAAAATTCAATGTTTGTTTGTTTGTTTTATTGTTGTTTTTTGTACCAGTTTTTTTTTTCACACTTCAGTTAATACTTAATATGAGCACATACCTGTGACTGACAGGCCTGTCAGTGTATAGTGTTTTACAGAGAGAAACAAAAGAGAAAATACATCCTAAGCTTGAATCCACTGATTTATATCAAAAGCATTCCTCCAGGACACTTATCTTTATTCCCGAACAAGATAAAGTGCCGGTGTATACAAACAAGCCCATAACTGTAGTGTAGGACTGCAATAGCAGGTTTTTTTCCCTGCCAAATATAGTCCAAACAGCACACTTCTATGGCAGGACTCAACCTGAATAAATTCTAAAGACGTGGCAGACACTGAGGCACTGAGGAAGTGCCAGGTCGGTGTGTGAGCGCTATAACCCCTCATGCTGCCATATCTGAGAATGCTGTAATTACACGCATGCCCATCATTAGGTCCACAACATGCAATGCTTCTTGGGTTTCCTGGAAACACTTGAGAGAAATCTCAGACTTGAGAATGAGAGAGGCATAGTTAAGGATGGCTTGGAAAATTATGTGGTTGTTTGGCCCAATGTTAGCTTTTATCACTCAACTCTCACCAGCACATGGTTTACCGACCACCCACAGGGCTTGATCTGCTCCCTGTTTGTCAAGTTGGAGTCATGGCCTGAAGAGGTAGGGTATCATCACCAGCCTACTAACTGGTACTGTGGGAAATGCCTGCTGCTTATAAACAGGGACTAATTCAAAGGTTTTTAGTCAGCCTGAGCTACATGTCTATGAGCTGGAATATCTTTATCAGTGAGGCTTTATATTCTAGTCTACTGTATGTAGATCTGTAGTGAAATCTATTTTCCTGCTAGTCTTACCACAGTGCTGAAGTAGTTACCACTTTACTTCTCTTGGCATGTCAGAGAGCAGAGATCCATCCTTTTGATAAAGAACCAAAAGGTCTCATGTCTATCTCTTCTGCAAAACCTTTTCCCGACTTGAAATTATCAGTTCAGCTGACATGCCACATGTAATCTCTATAAACACATATCTGCATGCCAGATATCTGGCAACCCCTATTTTAGTTGCATTCAGGGACAGAATGCTTTTGAAACATTTCAGGTAACCTCATTTCATATATAGTGTGTAAAACACCGCAAGTTTTTTTTCCTGTTGCAAATAAAGCTGTAGTCAACCTTCTTCTTCTTCTTTTACATTTGTGATTGTGTGCAAATTAGAATCAAATCAATATCAATTAGCAAACTTAAAGATGAGTTTTAATTTGGAACAATTAATCAAACAAAGTCATGCTGGTTGAAGTTCTACATGAAGATTATCATACAGCCAACTTACAACTTCCTCTTTCAGAAATCTAATCTGCTGGTAGTTTGAGGCATTTAAAAAAAAAAAAAAACCCCAAAACAAAGCAAAGAAGTGAATCTCTCTCTCAAAGAAACCACCTACTGCGCTGCAGTTGCTGCTTCTCAGTTTAGCAACTTTCTGAAGCCTCTGTTCCCTGTTCATGACTTATGAAAGCAGGACTGGTCTCATGGCGGGCTTCTATTTACACTCAGTAAAGACACAAACTACTCAGCTTGTTGACCCTAAGGCCTTGTCACAGCGACCAGCTAAACTGAAATCTTGCACTTTAAGCATCAACCTTTCTTGCTGTTGTCTTCTGTAGTACCCTGCAGATGCTGTGGAGGTGTGTCCATCTGTTTAATTTTGCATTTTTATGGAGCAGCGCTGCTGTGAAGGCCACAGCTACAACTGGGCAGGCCAAAATTAATTGAGAATCAAAAGTAGTTTAATTCGCAGGCCAGGTTAAAATATACCAAGTGCTGGATTTGTTGAGGTCAGCATGATACATTTTGAGTTTCTATAAAAGAAATCACAAAGACTCAGGAGCCACTGCTAGACTACATCATCAGAGTTTCCAAAGATGTGTCACGTAGGCTTTTCTGACTGGCTGTTCCGAAGTGCAGTGCTGCCAGAGCGCAATGGAGCAACACTTCACCACTTTTTTTTTCTTCCCAAGTGAGGAAATAAAATATTCACAGTTAGCTTAATCAGTTGAAATTACATTGTCGCTTTAAGCGTATTTCGTGCAAGAAAGACAACAAAGACAAAATGAGCAATCAAAGGTGTGATCAGGACATTTCGGGCCAGATTTGCTCATCCTTACATTCTGTTTGGGTCAAATTTAATCTGTTTTGACATTTAACGGCAGCAAAAATACTCTTAATACACCGAAATGAAAAAAAAAAAAAAGCTGTATTCTTATGGAAGTGCTAAAATTTTTTGTACAACAGTGTTTTTCTGGGTCATATTTGACCCATATCTATTCAGATGTATTTTAAGAGTCCCTTGTGGTTATAGGGAATCTTAAAGAGTGTGAAACAGCGTCAACACTGTCCCATAAAAAATACACACTGACATGACACGTGGACTGTCTGTGTTCCCACCTCATTTGTTCAGGTTCCTGCAGAGACGGGTACCTGCTGGTCTTTGAAGAATCTCCAAACAGTGTGATACACTGATCCAAAAGAAATAAAGGAACACTTTTTAATCAGAGTTTAAAATCAAGTCAGTTAAACTTCTCGGATATTGATCTAATCACTTAAGGAGCAGAGGGAGTTGTTAATCAGTTACAGCTGCTTGGTGTTAATGAAATTAACAACAGGTGCAGTAGAGGGGCAACAATGAGACAACCCGCAAAACAGGAATGGTTTTACAGGTGGAGGCCACTGACATTTTTCTCTTCTCATCTTTTCTGATTGTTTCTTCACTAGTTTTGCATTTAATTAGGGTCAGTGTCACTACTGGTAGCATGAGGCGATACCTGGACCCTACAGAGGTTGCACAGGGAGTCCAACTCCTCCAGTATGGCACATCAATACGTACCATTGGCAGAAGGTTTGCTGTGTCTCCCAGTAGAGTCTCAAGAGCACGGAGGAGATTCCATGAGACAGACAATTATTCTAGGAGAGCTGTGCTCACTGCCTGGCACCGTGGAGCCCATTTGGCATTTTCCATAAAATACCAGAATTGGCAGCTCCAACCCTGGAACACTGTGCTTTTCACGATGAGAGCAGGTTCACCCTGACAGACATGAAAGGGTCTGGAGAAGCTGTGGAGAACGTTGTGCTGCCTGTAACATTTTTCAGCATGACCTGTTTGATGGTGGGTCAGTGATAGTCTGGTGTGGCATAAGCATAAACAGGGGCCTGTCCATGTTGAGTTTATAATCCTGTTAATAACAGGATTTTAAAGTGGATTCTAAATTTCACTGTGAGCCAGTGAAGGGATGCAACAATAGGCGTGACATGAGAGTGCCTCATGTGGTGAGAGTATGCAGGAAGTTCCTGGAGGATGAAGGAACTGATACCATTGACTGGCCCCCACGCTCGCCTGACCTAAATCCATTAGAACGCCTCTGGGACATTGTGTTTCGGTCTATTTGGCACTGCCAGGTTGCACCTCAGGATCTCAGTAATGCCCTGGTCCAGATCTGGGAGGAGATCCCCCATACATAAACCCAGGTTTTACACATGCTTCTCTCTGAATACAGCTGGCTATTATGATAAATGAGAAGAGGCTGAAGAAAAATCAGTATGGCTTTTGATATAAAGGTGAACTACACTGAATTGGATGGATGGATGGATGGATGGATGGATGGATGGATGGATGGATGGATGGATGGATGGATGGATGGATGGATGGACTCTTCTGATAGAAACTGTTGGGGTGGAGTGCAGGATTTATCCAGAAGAGAGCTGCAAACTATTCCATCGTATAAACCTGAAACCTGTGTGTAACAGCTAACCTGAGCATGTGTAAAACATAAAACATTATTTACTATCAGAACCTGCACTGTCTGCGTGCTAATGAAGACACTGTTACAAATTCAGATTTTTCTACAGGCTGTGTGAGATTGCAGGAATTTATTAAAGTCAATTTACATATTTTAAGAATCTGACCTTTCAGTAGCAAAACTGATGCTGCACTTCTTTATTAAATCCCAACCACAGTTTTTTTTTTTTTTATGCTAAAAGAAGGTTTTGCTGTGGTGCAGAGTGATAGGAAATTTGGCACATGCGAAGTTACTTTTGCAGTTGACCTCATTACTTATGGATTTGTATGAGTTTTCCTTTCAGAGCGCCGCAGGATATCCACAATACAAGAAGTAAAGTGAACTGGTGGATTTGCAGCATGTCAGATTTTTTTTGCCAAATTATAGAAATCGGCCCATAATGAAAGTGCTGTCATACAGCTCTGAGACACCATAAATCATTTTCATGTAGTTTTTTCTTCTCTCAAATCTGTAATTTAGAATAACAAAATGTCTGTCATAACTCTATAATTAATGGGACAAAGAATGATTGCAAGGTTCCTAGGATACTTAAGAGTAGAATGGGAGGCAGAGCCTTCAGCTTTCAGGCCCCTCTTCTGTGGAACCAGCTTCCAGCTTGGATTCAGGAGACAGACACCCTCTCTATTTTTAAGAGTAGGCTTAAAACTTTCCTTTTCGATAAAGCTTATAGTTAGGGCTGGATCAGATGACACTGAACCCTCCCTTAGTTATGCTGCTATAGCCCGAGGCTGCTGGGGAGGTCCCATAATGCAGTTTCTTTTCATTCACCTTATTTACTTTGTTTATACTCCACTCTACATGTAATCATTAGTTATTATTAATCTCTGTCTCTCTTCCACAGCATGTCTTTTGTCCTGTCTCTCTCCCCTCAGCCCCAACTGGTCACAGCAGCCCCTCCCTGAGCCTGGTTCTGCTGGAGGTTTCTTCCTGTTAAGTGGGAGTTTTTCCTTCCCACTGTCACCAAGTGCTGCTCATAGTGGGTCGTTTTGACTGTTGGGTTTTCTCTGTAATTATTGTAGGGTCTACAATACAAAGCGCCTTGAAGCAACTGTTTTTTGTGATTTGGCGCTATATAAATAAAATTGAATTGAATTGGAGTGTCTTAAAGTTGGAATCTTCAAGTATATAATGTTGATTTTAATAAATCCCCATCATTACATGGCAGTCACTTCCGTGGTCCCAGGTGTAAAAACCTAGGCATGTAAAAGAATGGGTCGCTCTCAGGAGCTCAGTGAATTCCAGCATGGTACTGTGATAGGATGCCACCTGTGCAACAAGTCCAGACATTTTCCCACTAATAAATATTCCACAGTCAGCTGTTAGTGGTATTATAATGAAGCGGAAGCAGTTGGGAACAACAGCAACTCAGCCACAAAGTGGTAGGTCACATGAATTGTCTTTTTTTTCTTGTCTTTTTTTCTCTCCCCTCAGCCCAACCGGTCGTGGCAGATGACTGCCCCTCCCTGAGCCTGGTTCTGCTGGAAGTTTCTTCCTGTTAAAAGGGAGTTTTTCCTTCCCAGTGTCTCCAAATGCTTACTCATAGGGGGTCGTTTTGACTGTTGGGTTTTCTCTGCATTATTGTAGGGTCTTTACCCACAATACAAAGCGCCTTGAGGTGACTTTTGTTGTGATTTGGTGCTATATACATAAAACTGAATTGAATTGAATTGAATAAAATCACAGAGTGGGGTCAGTGGATACTGAGGTGCATAGTGCACAGAGGTGACCTACTTTCTGCAGTCAATTGCTACAGACCTCCAAACTTCATGTGGGCCTCAGATTAACTCAAGAACAGTGCATAGAGAGCTTCATGGAATGGGTTTCTATGGCCGAGCAGCTGCATCCAAGCCTCACATCACCAAGCACAATGCAAAACGTCGGATGCAGTGGTGTAAAGCACGCTGCCGCTGGACTCTGGAGCAGTGGAGTCCTGACCTCAACCTGATAAAACACCTTTGGGATGAATCAGAGCAGAGACTGAGCCAGGCCTTGTCCAACATCAGTGTCTGACCTCACAAATGTGCTTCTGGAAGAATGGTCAAAAATTCCCATGAACACTCCTAAACCTGTGGAAAACCTTCCCAGAAGAGTTAAAGCTGTTATGGCTGCAAAGGGTGGGCCCACATCATATTAAACCCTATGGATTAAGAATGGGATGTTACTCTATGTGTGTGACAGTAGATGAGTGAATACTTTTGGCAGTATAGTGTAACTATAACTGTGAAGTTAATTCTATGAAATGGTAGAACTCACAATTCAACAGCGAATAAGTGAGGGAGAGAGATAGCATCAAAGTTAGAGAGAGAGTGGGCAAGTACCCCACAGGAAAGAATGAAGAAGTGAGAGAAGACGCATCCAGGGAGCAGACAGCGGTTAGCAGTGATGGTCAGAGAGACGACTATTGCTCTTATACTTAAATAATGAACATGAACTTGCCACTATGGTGAAAAAGAAACAAATAACTCACAGGTGCAAGGGGACACATGCTACGGTATCTAAATGAAAGGCACTACATCCCTGTAGCAACTGTATTTTCAGCGTGCAGCAAAACAGACAAATGAGTGCTGATTGTGTCAATGTGTGCAGTTTGTGTCAAAGGGAAAGTCTTCCACGCTCCACTCCTAATTTATAATACTTTCATGAATACATCTGGCTTCCTGAATGGCTAGTTAACTAACAAGCAAGCAGAAATGAAAGTCTGTATGTTTAATGATTTTGTGATTCAAGTCCACTGATTGCAGATAAATGAGTGCAAGCTGGAAGTCTTAAAATGGATTTAATTGGTGACTGATGGGACTCAGGAAAGTAAACGTTTGCAGTTGTCCTTACGGCATGTGCTGTTAGCGGTTAACGTCATTACCATGCTTTGATCTTGGTGTGGTTTTGTGTTTGCGGTGCTGGGACGGGCTGGAATGATCCAGCATAGTGTAGATCCATCCCCTGTAAAACTGAAAGACAATGACAGGGCACCGCACAACATGAAGGCACATTTTCCAGTGCATGATTTTGAGTCAGCTTTTTAAAGCCCATGAGATCAGCCTGTAATATGCCAACTATATAATATCAGCTTCTTTCAGACCCACGTGCCCAGATATACTGCATCACGCCACATTAGTGAGAAACACAACAAGAGCATTTTTGTTGAGTTGTTATCATAAAGCACTGCATACTGTCTGCTAACCATGCGTTTCAATGATATTGTTAGCTGATACTCAGTCCAAATGGAAATTTCTGTACTACTTTATTTGCTTGTTATCCTGTTTAGTTTCATGAGCACTTTGTAATGAGAGCTTAATGGGAGCTTAATGGTTCAGTCAGACCGTTCTGTCAATATGATATTTATGCATATCTACACATATATTCTCTGCCGCCAACGTTAGCAGTATGAGCCTTTACTGCCTTTGCTTGACTAGTTAGCTCAGTAGGATGGTCACCACCCTGTCATTCTATCAATACTAGTATGCACTGCACTGAAGAAAAAAAGACAGATGGGACTTGAGGAATGAGAGCTACACATCACAATATAAACAGTCACAAATAATGTCTATTAATCAGTTAATTTATTAATTATGATTGACATACAGTCAGGTGAAAGAACATTTTCACAGCACTCTACGCAAGGCTGTGAAAAGGTTTGCTGCTTCCATAGGAATTCAGAGGGTAGCAGCCAGGAGCTGTTTATCAGCACCTGGCTGCTACCCTCTTCCAGGTCTGGAGCACTCAGGTGTGTGTTAACACAAAGCCACAATCTTCCCGGGAGTGAATGTCCCAGCAAATTCACTCTAAGGTCAGACCGAGCAACCGTCAGAGAAACTACAAAAACCCAAGAGCTACATCTCAGACTCTACAGGCCTCAGTTATCAGAATAAATGTTGACAGTACAATTAGAAAAACAGAAGAAGAGAGGCGCGTTTGGAAGGATTGCCGGGAGAAAGCTTCTTCTTTCTAAAGAGAGCATGGCAGCGCTGCTTATGTTTGCAAATTTGCACAAATCACAAGACTTCTGAAATAATGTCCTTTGGGCAGATGAGACCAAAGTGAAGATGCTTAGTTCTAGTTTTATACATGGAATTCACAATGTGGGGAATGCAGCTGCAAGAGCCCAGTACAGAGCAGGGCAGGAATCAATGGCAACAAAAAGATTTAATTCTGATTGGATTATATAAAGCATTAAAGGTGTGGTTGTGGGTTCAAAAGCAGCTTGTAGATGTGCAGTAATGGTGGGCAGCCTAAAACTGCTTAGACTGCATTTCCTGCATGAGATGTGTGGAAGGATGTAGAATCTGACAACCAGTTGATACTGGCTGGCAATGAGAATTGCTGATATGGACTAATGCTGTGCTATAACAGTTAATATATTATAGTTGTACCTGTCTTTTTTTTTGGTTTGAGTTCCTTTTTTTTGGTGGTGGTGGTGGTGGTGGTGGTGGTGGTGGTGGGGGGTAAGTGAATGCTTTTGGTCTTTTAATTGTGCCAAATATTCTTCAGAGACTTTAGATACATTTTATTGGTGCAGCCTGATTATTCATTTCACTGGTTTAAATCTTACTGCAAGTCATCCTACTGCAGATGTTTAAAACTGAGCAAGAAAAAAGCTCCCCAAAGAAAAGGTCTGAAATTGAAATTGCTGCAAAAAAAGTGTGTCTTTTCTTTCTTTTTAGTCCATGTAGTCTGTGCAGAGTCACCAGAGCCCCCAAACTGAGAATCACTGCCCTGGTTGCTGTGACACTGGATCTCTTGTTCCTCACTCTGCTTCATCTGATGAGGGTATTTAGTCACCTTATAGGAGATTATTAGACAGTGAAAACACTTTTATTGAACCATTGCATGCACCATGGAAATCATGAATCATAGTCTGTGTGTATGTGTGTGTGTGTGTGTGTGTGTGCGTGTGTGTGCGTGCCTGAATGTGGATGTGTGCCCATTCATTTCCTTACAGACATTGTGGGTGTAATGGTACAGCTAAACACAGGAGCAGAGGAAATTAAGCAAATTCTCTTAATGCTTTTGGTAATAATTCTTAAGTACTTTTTCTCAAAATTTTCATAAACAGGTGTTTAAGTTTGCTGAAATAAAACGAACCGGCATCACAGATCTTAATAGAGTGTGGCACAGGCCACAGATGCCAAAACACCCTCTGAAACTCAGCTGGAGAGCCGCAAAACCATCCTTCACAGGCCATGACATCATGTGATGAGGATGGAAAACAACATCCTTTACATGGTGCACACATGCAAGTATGACTGTGGTGCAGTAGTTTGTATAGGACACGCTCTGATGAAGTAAACCTGACAGTCTGCAAAACTGATGGAAACATGTTATGGAAGATGTCAGAAGTGAGCGATTAAGAGACTGAAAATTATTCTGTTCTGTTCATTTTTATTTCCCAGTGTCAACCTGACAGGCTCAACTCTGTGACGCATTGTGGGGTAACTGTTTTGTCAACTGCGTGCACCGTAAACATATAATTTTTTCCTTCACTGTGGTCAGGACACACAGTCTTCATTGGTTTTTCTTTTGTAATCATTTGCATGTGAATAAAACTCTTTCCTAGATTCTCTTTGCTGTTTTAAACATGAGCAATTTTGAGGAAAGGTAGCGGTCCTCGTTTTCTGAGAGTAACACTACCTCATTTGTCCATCAAAATTATACTTTCATTTTTGCCTCATCCATGGGCATCACACACAGTAACATGATATTATTGTCATGCTCCTGAATCTTTGTGTTTTGGGGCAGTTAAGTTCTGTTGTTGATAAATAATCTCCTTTGCATTTTCCTGAGTATTTAGTTTTGGATTACTGTGTTATTGTATTTCCACAGTGTGCCTGCCTCACAGTGTTGTGTCAAGTCTGCATTTCTGTTTCTATGTTTATTGACTTCCTGTTTTTGCTGTGAGATAGACCGTGGGCACTGTGTTCAGTCTTGTGCTGCTTTGTCTCAGTTAGATTCTGTGCACCGGGGGGTGGCTGTAGCTCAGTAGGTAGAGCAGGTCACCTAATGATCGGAAGGTCAGCGGCTCAATTCCTGGCTACTCCAGGCTGCATGCCAATGTATCCTTGGGCAAGATACTTAACCCCAAATTGCTCTCCGACGCATCCGTTGGTGTATGAATGTTAGTTAATTAAAAGCACTTAGCTTAGTTAATATGGAAGTGCTTGTATGAATGGGTGTGCATGGGTAAATGTAAACGTGTTGTATCAGCGCTTTGAGTGCTCTGCCTGAGTAGAAAAGCGCTATATAAGAACTAGTCCATTTACCATTTACCATCTTGTCTTCCCCAGCTGTGTTCTCGCTCCTGAATTACCTGGCGTGTGCGTATTTAAGCCTCAGTTCTCCTTAGTTCTTTGCTGTGTCCTCGTCTATGGCTCCCTGTGTGAGTTCTCCTGGTTCCTCTTCTTCCCAGTTTGTTTAGCTCCTGGTCCGCTCTGTGTTTATTTAGCTAATTCTGAAGTTTGCCAGCAAAACAAAGCCGAATTTTATGTCCAGTTTCCTGAGTCCTGCATGGGGTCCTTCGTGCCTGCCAAACAGCCGGTCCTTGACAATTATAACACTGGAATCATGTTTTTTTTGTCCACCTGGCAAATATGTTCTCTGTTTTATTAGCTCTGTTTTGGATAATACCCAACTTTTTTCTATATGCAAGCAAAGCTAACTTTATTTATATAACACTTTAAAACAGCAGATGCTGACCAAAGTGCATTAAGGACACAATAAAAACACAAAAACATTTAAGAACTTTTACAACATAAATAAATTGATAAGTAAAATAAAAGACAACTCTCAGACTGTGGCCAGTGAAAAGAGATGAGTTTTAAGAAGTGATTTAAAAATGGACAGTAAAGAAGCCTGTCTAATATGAAGGGCAGCGGATTCCACAGCTTAGGTGCTGCCACAGCAAAAGCTCCGTCCCCTCTGAGCTTTCGTTGCATCCTCAGCACATTCAGGAGCAGATGATCAGCTGACCTGAGTGACCGGGAGGGTGAGTGCACATGTCAGAGCCTGTTTTACCACACTCACCTCTAGGTACCTAGGCACAATAGTCACTTTGCATGTGTGCCATTTAGTACTTGACATTAAGAATAAAGTAAGTTCTGCCAGAGCTTAAAGCTGTGAGCATCAAAACCACAACAATGTTCTGCAAAATGCTAAAACTTATAGTTTTTTTTTCCACTGAATTATTGAAAAACAGATCAAACATCCAGGATACCGGCTGCTTGTTTCTGTCTCTGTGTTAAAGACATTAAATTGGTGCAGTTTCATCCAACTATAATAGAGCCCATGATGCTGAAGATCAAGTTTTGTGGCAGAAAAAAAAAAAAAAAATCATGCTCGCTGAACAGAAATGATCAGCTTGAGGTTGTGACACTTGGAGTGACTGTAAAAGTTACGAGGGCTCTGAAAGTCTGGAAAATGTGAGGCAAATTACAAAGCACCAAAATTTCAACCTTCCCACATGGACTTTGGGGGCCTGTATGTGGGAAAATATTCATAATAAGATGGTAAAATTTTAATGAGGTTTAGTTAAATACCAAATATTTATTGTACAAAACCCCCTCTGACTCATAGGGAGTCAGGTTTTTTTTTTTTTTTAAAGATTTGACAGTATATCACACCATGTTTCCACAGACAGGGATAAAAAACAAACCAACAAAATCAATTTAAACAGGAAACGAACAAAAGGAGGCACCACAGAGGAAGAAGAACATAAAAATATAATTTAACAGATTTTTTGCAAATATATAATATCCACATTTTGATGTTTTTACATTGTTACATTGTACCTAATTATCTCCTCTCAATGATAAATCTTATTGGTTATTTAGCAAAACAACTGTGTTTTAAAAAGACTAAATAAAAGTACCAGCATTTCACGTTTTCTCAGGGCAAGCCAATAAAATAATTTCTGCTGTTTATTTTGAGCAGGAAGAGAGTTTTTCTGAGTTATTCTGTGAACATGAGCTCAGCGTGCAGCAGAGGCAGGAACCATGAGCCAGTGTTTAGATGTAAGAGATAAGCTCAGAAGGTCCATCCTGTCTGAAACACATGGAAGAGGCCCATCTAACTCTCCTGTAACATGTCATCTTTAAGACTGCATTAAAGAGAAGACATCAACCACATAAAAGGAAGATTTATTTTATTAGTGCATGAAAATGACCAGAAGTATCCAAATAATATTAAGTTTAAAGAGTCTCCAGTCATGCAGTCTAACATGAGATTTTAAAGACAGCCTTTGCAAATCCTCAGATTTCACTGTGTGACAATGAGCCTCATGCAAGAGCATTTTTGTTTTCTTAGACACCTGATGAGACTACAGCCGGCTTCTTCTGTAAGGATTTCTGAGAAAATGATTCCAAGTCAGATTCAGCAACACACATGAGCAACTTTGTTGAATTCCACCTGTTAATGAGACGGTGTGCAGTCTGGAGACGTCTTCATTAACATGACTGAGGCCACTGAAATCAACTTATAAGCCCAGGAGGGCCACTCCCTTTGAGAGCGGGTTAAAATGAGTTTCTACTCAGGCTTCAACCATTGAGATGATTATTAATTTTTTTTCCCACCACACCTTTAAAGTTTCCATCTTGCTTCCCTGATTAGTTTTACTCTTGTGGTCTGGTTTAGATATTTGCCCTGGATAGCGCTGCACTCCACATCCAGCACTTAACCAAAAGAAAGAAACAAACACGGATTAATAAACTTGCCGGCTGAGCTTGCTTCCACACTGTTCCAAGGCCATCGGTCCGCACCTGTGCCTGTCACAAAACCAGATTTCAAAAGTGTGGTATCTGAAGGGCCATTTAGGTGCTGAGCCAATACTGCTATCAAGAATAAGTAAAGTGCACACGCAAAGTAAGCGGATATGAACAAGTGCAAAAGGAAAAAACTAAGGCTACAATCTCTGCAGTCCAGTGGGGGGGGGG
>JASGAU010358245.1:0-16736 GCA_030220045.1 Australoheros facetus
ATGACTGGCTACAACCCAGAGAAAACCTAGTAAATTATCTTCACTTTACATAGAATTTTACTTTTAAGTGATATCTCTGGTTACTAAAAAAAATAAGGAATGATGCTCTCTTTTTAAAAAACTCTAATGTAGCAAAGTAGCAGTAGAAAGGAGCAAAAGTTTGAGTAGGAAAAAAGTTTGATGTTCAAGAAATGTTACCTACTGTACCTTGCAGGAGAAGACAATAGCAGCAATCCCAAGCGGCAGACAGCAGCATAAAGTGTTAAAGATGGACCATTCAATATAGGATGGAGGAACAACATGAGTCTGGCCTCCTTCCATTGTAACACTCTCTTGTATTTTAAGTGGGTGAGAGTTATGGCTTATTTGCCAGCGTCTGGATCCAATGGCTGGTGGGTGTTATGACCCAAACCTTTTTATCCTTTAGGGGTGTGGTTTTAGGAGCTAACAGTTATGTGAGGAACCAAGAGGGAAAAAAAATCCATGCACTGCCATGTGACTAGGAGAGATGTACTGTACACCAGTGGAAAGATTAAGATAGAGGCAAGAAACTTCCCACTTTAGAGAGCCTAATCCCTGGTTGATTCCAGGAGACACAAAGTACATTCTTCTTGTGTACTTGTAATTCATATCTGTTTTTTTCTTCAGCTCACCCAAAATAATGTTTTCTTGGTGAAACACTTTGTTTTATTTCTGTTTTTTACGAATAGCTTATCAGAAGATTGCTACATAAATGCATTTATTTATTTTTCTTTTGGAGACTAACTTAAATCATTGTATAATTAACAGGAATCTGGAAACTGACATTAAACCTGACATTAGACCTAAAACCTGTCTGTTTCCATACTTGATATTGATATATTTAACTGTATTTAACTATGTACACCTTTAGTTTTTGGTCACAAGAGAATGTATATTGTAGCAGCTTTTTATGAAATAGCATGTTTGAATGTTAACTTAGTACCAAACAAAGCATGATTACACTGACTAAATGTTACTGCAATTCCTGCATCTAATTTCATTCTTAAATTTGATGTCTGAATCTGGTACTATTCAACCTTAACACTAAAGCATTTCTTGCAGTACATATAAGTATTTATATAGGAATTAAGGGTAAGTTTTTGTCTACATACCATCTGGTAACTGTTCATTCCAGGTAAACATACAACATGCAATTATAACATTTGGGTATAAAAACCAAAACTGTACCTGATTTAAATTTGGTCACCATCCCCTTCAAAGTCCTTTTATTGTGTGTGTCAGTGATGTCCCTTCAACTTAAAATTCAATTTGGTCAAGAAGATGAAGCCAATGGCCAGTGGATTCGAATACTTCAAATGATTCAATGTACACTGGGTTGTACGTTGAATCATTCGAAGTACAACCCAGTGAATACTGACAAAAACAAGCATGCCTCTGGTCATGCTCACTAGTAGTGTTTTTTTTTTTAATGTTTGGTCACTGAGCAAGTTTGGGGGTCCATGATAAAATTGCAGTTGCATGTGTGCAAATAGTCAGAAGATCCCTTTCCAGCAATCAAAAACCAGCAACAGTGGGTGCACAAAGGAGAGGACCTTAAAGGGAATAGTGGCCAAAATTAATGGTATTTTTTGATAGGCATAGCTGCAGAACTGTCAAATCACACCTCATGTATCAAATCTAAATAGAAACATAAATCCCTGAATGCAATACTGCTATGGCAGTTCCTCTTTGCAATGCAACTTATAGTTCAAGGTCTTATCGTAGAGAATTTGATGTGTTGCATTGCGTTTGCGTGTTTGCTCTAAATGTTGCTCTAAATGTTTCAAACAGATTCTTTAGCTTCAGATCAAATCCGAGATGGATGACATCCTCTGTTGTTCTGAATCAGTTACTGCCCACAAAGGAAAAACAAAAGGATGAGAACAAGAGGAAGACAAGTCTTTGAATATTTATAAATAAACAATATCAAACAGAAGGATTAAAAGCTTCATTTTTAAGTTATAACACTTGTTACGTTCCCCTAAACAGTCCAGGGGATGTGGGGAAGTAACAAAAAGTGTTCGGGTTGACAAAAAGGAAACACGGAGGCAAAACTGTCAAAGTAAAAGGTTTTTATTGATAGTTAAACTAAAAGAGACAGACAGGCCGCTTTCACCTTCAAAAGTAAGAAAAAACAAAACACAGAAGTTAGTCACTAAGGTAACAGCCTAAGGTAAAAGGCCTGAATCATAAAAATACCCTTCTCTCCACAGAGCAGCCGCAGCATACATAGCGCTCACAAGCAGTTTCACAAAGGCTTTCTGGCACTTTTTCTGGCTCTGAAGTGCTCCTCTCTCTGGCCTTCAGTACTTAGGCCTAAGGCCTTCAGGCTTAGTTGCTGAGTTGAGTCAGCTGTACAAAAGGGGTGGCCCCTAAGGTAATCAAGCACCTAGGCATGCAGACTGCTTCTGCAAACGTGTGAAAGGTCGCTCTCAGGAGCTCAGTCAATTCCATGTTGGTACTGTGATAGGATGCTACCCGTGCAACAAGCCCAGTCATGAAATTTCCTCACTCCTAATGATTCCACAGTCAACTGTCAGTAGTATTATAACAGAGTGAAAGCGACTGGGAATAACAGCAACTCAGCCACGAAGTGGTAGGCCACATAAAATGACAGAGAGGGGTCAGTAAATGCTGAAGCACATAGTTCAGGAGGCACTAATTAATTTAATAATTAATTAAAGTGTTTCAGGTGTCTTCCTTCACAAATAAACAAACGTGCAGATAAAAAAAGCACTCCACCACCGGACTGTAAAGCAGTGGAGATGTGTTCTCTGGAGTGACAAATCATGCTTCTCCATCTGGCAATCTGAATGAGTATTTGTCTGACTGCATTGTGCCACTGTCTTTCAGGAACTGGGATTGACCCCTTAGATCCAGTGAAAGAAACTCTTAATGCTTTAGCATACCAAGACATTTTGGACAATTTCATGCTCCTAACTTTGTGGGAACAGATTGGGGTTGGCCCCTTCCTGTTCCAACATGACTGCACACCAGCGCACAAAGCGAAGACCATAAAGACATGGCTGAGTGAGTTTGGTGTGGAAGAATTTGATTGGGCTGCACAGAGTCCTGACCTCCTAGAACACCTTTAGGTTGAATTGGAGTGGAGACTACAATCCAAGGCTTTTCATCCAGCATCTGTGTTTGATCTCACAAATGTGCTTCTGGGAGAATGGTCAAAAATTCCCATGCACACACTCCTAACCTTTGTGGAAAGCCTTCCCAGAAAATTTGAAGCTCTTATACCTGCAAAGGGTGGGAACACATATATAAGGAAAATGGCAGGAATTTCAATAAATGTATTAAATTACTTTACTGGGGTGAAATGTTTCAAAAGCGTATAACTTAAATAGAAACAATCTTTAGCATGCAGTGCAGTTTTGAAGTGGGGCTCATCTTTACAGATCAACTTAGAAGTATAGAAGGAGCGGGCGCCTTGAGCAGATTTAGTACACAAAGACAGATAAAGTGGATTGCATTTAATCAGTGACTGCTCTGTGCTGTCAGCATCAGTTGTCCACTGAGACACGACACTGCAGCAGCTGGATCCGGCTATACAAAAGCCCCTATCTGTATTATTTCACAATAATAACTCATACAATTTACATTCTGTCCTGCTTCTGTGCATACAACTAAAGTTTCCAAGCTGAAATAAATATTTGGACACACAATCCATAAGTAGGAGCTGGACACTGAATTAGACTCGATAACTTTATTCTGATACAATTCTGTCATATCTCAAAATTGCTTTTGTTTGATCATCCATTCTAAGTGATTTGTTTCTGTGTCTCACTGTGCTCTTAACCTTTTAGGTCCCTTTTTTGGAAAACATTTCAAGTTTCTATTTTAAATCATGTGTGAGATATTGCGCTGAACATTATATAGGAAAATCTAATAAGCATTTAAGCTGAGAATGTAATTAATATAACTGCAACTCTTTCTCCTCATTTTCTTTGTGTAGATGAGGACAATGAGCCTCACTGTTTGTGACACTGTAACTTGGATCTGTATCGAATCTGTCTAAATGTCCAACTATGAACACAGAGAGCTCGGGGGGAGGGAAGCTGTGGGGTGGGGAAGTGAGGCCAGAGCTCACATGCTCTCTTTTAGTACACATGCTCTCTTTTTGTAATGGACAGGAAGAGCTTCCATTTTGCACAAGAAGCCTGGCATAAATTCCATGTTCAGCAAAGACATTTATACAGCTATGTCCCTGACGAATACTTCAAGCTGAATACTTGAATGCAAAAACTTAAAAAGTTAAATTGTGGGCACCGGCATGGCTCAGTGGCAGTGCAGGTGGCCGCATAACATTCCACGAGGCAAAAAACTGGCAGCGCAGATTCGAGTCCTGGCCTGTGCTCTCTGCCCCATGCCCTCCCCCATCTCCTCTCCTGCTTTTCTGTCATAACCTACACTGTCAATAAAGTCGCTGTGGCCAAAAAACAAAAACAAAGTTACATGCATAAATATAGAACATATTTACAGTGCTTTGAAAAAGTATTTGCCCTCTTCTTGATTTCTTATTTTTTGCCACACTTACACTTCAGATCATCGAAGACATTTGAATATTAGACAAAGATAACTTGAGTAAATGTAAAATGCAGTTTTTAAATGATTACTACATTTATTAAGGGAAAAAACTATCCAAACCAGTGTGAAAAAGTAATTGCGCCCTAATCCTAAAAAAGTGGTTGTGCCACCATTAACACTGTGCAAGGAAGCATTTGTGATAATTGGCAATGAGACTTTCACATCGCTGTGGCAGAATTTTGGCCCACTTTTCTTTGCAAAATTGTTTTAATTCAGCCACACTGGAGGGTTTTCCAGCATGATTGGCCTGTTTAATGTCATGCTAAAGGATCTAAATCAGATTTGAGTCCGGACTTTGACTAGGTCACTTAAAAAACTTGATTTGTTTATTTTCGAGCCATTCAGAGGTGGGTGTTCTGGTGTGTTTCAGATCACTGTCCTGCTGCATAACCTGAGCGAGCCTGAGCTTCAGGGCATGAACTGATGGTCAGACATTTTCCTGCAGGATTTTCTGGTAGAGAGCAGAATTCATGGTTCCACCAATTACAGCAGGTATTTCAGGTCCTGAATCAGCAAATCACCATCGCACTACCACCACCGTATTTGACAAATACATTTTTCATAGCAGTGTAGTTGCAGATGACAAAAAAATATTCCCGTTAAATATTTACCTGATTATTTACATGGCAAGTTCTGTGATGTATAACCTCACTTATGCAAGAACAAGGAGAGACAACTGAGAGACACATTTGGCATTCCTATGCTGTTCCATAGAGGTCTTTTAAATTAGGGTGACATTTGATTAGAACAACATAGCCTATCCTTTTACAGCAGCAAGAATGGGCAAGTATCCCAGTCCATAACTCAACAACAATGCTGTGACTTGTGCTGTTGACATTTAGCAAATGACTCACTAGTTGAAGGATGAAACTGAAAGAAAAAAAGAAAAAAAAGAAAAAAAAAGAATGTATTCATTCTCTGCATTCAGACTATTTTGGGGGAGTCTGTTAATTAAAGATGAAAAGAGTGCAGTACGATACAAGGCTCACAGTACTGTATGAAACATTGCACATAAATAGCAACCAGCTGGATGGACAACATATTTGGATAGATGTGTTTTTAACCACAGGGAGGCAGTGTAGATCTATGGTAAAGAAAAAACAAAGGCGGAAGTTTACTGTCGAGATCATGCAGAAGGTCTTTGCAGAACTCACGGTCCTCCGTGGGTGCACGTAGTGTGTAAGGGGCAATTTACAGTTTAAATTTACTGGTCAAAAAAAATAATGGCAAGCATGACTTGGTTTATATTGAGTGCAAGTACTACTACTACTACTAATAAACCATTTCTTTGTCTGTTTAATTTGGACTAATAATAAATAACTTATCAATAAAAATGAACACTCATATCAATGGCTGGAAGTTCTGCCTTCAGGTACTTTTCGGCTATCACAAGAAACATAAACATTATTTTTCGACACTTATGGCAATGCTTTTTTTTTAATGAAAAAATTTATTCATAACCATGGGGAAAAAAACTGAACATCAAATAGCATTTACAATGAATCAGACACGTCTCGATGCGATTTTGATACTGGTTTGGTTCAAAATAACAATCTCTCCCTTTATAATCTGTAATCCAGTGTAGTTGGTTAAAAAAGTGTAGTGTTTCAGTTTCTGGATTTTCTTTAGTTTTGCTTTGTTTCTTCCCGCAAGTTTTATCGCATTGTTTACTATTGTAGTTTACGAGTGGGATTGAAGGCATCACGTTACTATGGTAACTCAACGCTGAAACCTGAGGGAGAAGTACATTCAGCGCTCAGTCAAAGCGGAGCCACGCAGCTTAGAAAACAGTAAAAACAGGCTAAAACGGACAAACACGCAATGGAGAAACTCGAAGACTTCGAAAGTTTTCTGCAGGATGTTGATAAAATAAGTAAGAATGAGTAATAATAGCTGTTTCCAGTATGACGGTTCTAATTAGATAGCTAACTTTCAAGTTTATCCCCATTTGAGCTCTAAACGCACATGCAGAGTAGTCTTCTGTGTTACTGAGACTTTTGTTACTGTAGGCTGTAAAGCCATTCGTTTACTGCAAGGCATGCAAATTTAGGCATATTTTAAATGCCAAAGTAAAGGCTGCTGGAAAATATTTATTTTTTCTTTTCAGGTCAGCTGGTGGGGGAACTGAGGTCTTCTGATGCTGAAGTCCAGCAAAATGCAATGGAAAAAGCTGATCACTACATTGCTTCATTGGCAGAACCCTGCAGAACCAAAATCAACAAGACTACAATTAACACAAATCCACCGCCACTCCAGCCTTCCACAGTAAAGACATGCACACCGTCAACAGTACACGTCTGAGTCTGTATCTCTCTTCCACTCACTGTCCCTCAGGCACAAATGCACTACTGGCAACTTCTTTTGTTGTCTACCTTGTCCTTTGTTGTTCTTTAAGAAGGAGAACGTGATGTACACGAAGCAGTGAGCAGGATTTGATTTCTTTACTAACATTGTTTTTTGTTTTGTTTTTAAAAAAATCGTTTTTCCTATTTTACAGACTCCACAGAGTGAAACTCCAGGTGAGCTACAATGATAATCAATGTCTTGGTGGATGCCAGTTGCAATGATTGAAAACAGACCAACACTGTGCACAATAATGAAATATTTCAACCGAAGAAGTAAAATCTAGATATCCATTTTTCAAAGATAAATTAATAAAACTGAGAAGAATATAAATCATGTGTTCCTGCCATGAACTTGTCTGGATGCTCTTTAGTTAAGGATGAGCTTGATGAGCTTGTTGAGCTTGATAACTGTTTAGCTCATCAAGGCATTCCATCATATCAATACTTTCATTGCTTAAGCATGTCATGCAAATGGACGTAATCCCTTGACTAGTATACAGTATTTTGATATACTGAGAGGCACTGTGATGACATCCCACTGAACCCAGCACTCTGGATGTGATATTCCATTTAAAATAGCTTTTCAACCGGCACTTCTTTTTAAGTCTCCCTGGGGTAAAACTCATTAACAGTTAAGCTGCAAATGTGCAAAAAAACTCACGCCTCTGTGTTTGAATCTTCTAATATTGAAATTAACATACCATACACCAAATTCACGATGAGTAAGAAAAATAATTCTGTGCTTAAGACTGAGAAAGCAAAACAGACTTTAAATTTCTCCAGCTCTTATTTATACAGTTTTATCTAGCTCTTTGCATTATAAACACACATTGTGTACACTTGTGTGGATCTGTGTAGTTACCAATGACTTGCTAAAATGACTGTAGTTTAAACATAACTGAGCTTCTCAGACAGTGTTGGGTTGATTTTGTTTTCTTAAATGTGTGCAAACTCTCTTCACACTGTTCTTGTTAAAAAATGACTATACTGGCTATTTCCTCCTTCTCTGTTCTAGTACTCATGCTTAAGATTTTTTTTTTTTTTTTCATATTTGATCAGAGAATTTCATGAAGATAATGGAGGTGGATGCAGAAGAAAGGAGAGTTCGGAAAGCTGCAAAAGTGAAAAAGGCTACTGGTTTGTGAGACTTGGTTACTTAATTAACCCTTTGAGGCCTAAATCATCATCAGTAACTCCAACCCTGACCCTAACTCTAACCCTAGACAATCAAAATATTTTTATTGTTCTTTGAAGTCTTTGCAATTAGGGAACACAGAAAATGATCATTTCTGATGCTTAAAACTATTCATATTTTTTTCCCAAAAAAAGCAGTTTGCCTTTCTCCAAAATATAGGGTTAGGGTTATCACCTGTGATAACTTAGCCTTAAGAGGGTTCATCTGTTTTAGGTTAACATTTTTCCATAGCCACTGCTGTGTTGAGCTACCAGTGTGTCCTTTATAAATGTACTGCTTGTATCCCTGCAGCATTCAAGGACAAGGGGAATGAAGCTTATATTCAAGAAGACTATGAAACTGCGGTGAAGTATTACAGTGATGGCTTGGCTGAAATCAGGGACATGCAACCACTGTATACAAACCGAGCTCAAGTAAATATTTTCAACCTGTGCTTTACAATGAAAACAAATTGTGTTACTTCTCAGAGGAAACCAAAGTAGAGATGCTTTTGTGTGCTTATGCGGACGTAGAGAGCTTTAAGCATCTGTGAAACCAGACTTGGCAGATTTGAATTTTATGTTCATGACCATCTGCAGTTAATTGTAAAATCAATATGTTCCCTTTCAAAATGTGCTCTGAGAAACAATCATATTCCCATCTTTAAAAAAAAAAACACCTGTCTAATGTTTACATCTGCCCAGGCCTATATTAAACTGGGAAAGTACAAAGAGGCCATCAGTGACTGTGAATGGGCCCTTAAGGTAAGATCTGGATCCTTAAGGTAAGACCAGCCGGTTGTTGCCTTGTTTGTCATACTGAAGCATAGTGAGCTCACCAGCAATTTAGAAATATTCTCTAATGAAACCACGATGTTTGGAAAACTGGAGAAAAGTGCATATGAGGTTATTTAGTTTGATAATATCCTCAGAATGTTTTCTTTATGCTACTCCAAAATGTTCAAAGGCAGATCATAGTTTTGGATGGGAAACATGCTCTGTAAAACTGCTCGTGCACTTTTCTGCAGTGTAGTGTGCCTGAAGTTCAGGTTGAATTTTCAGTTCTTATTGTGCAAGTATGCTAGAGCCATTAAACAGCATTATGTAGAAGAAGAGCTTTATTAAGTAATTCCATGATTAATTCCTTTCTGCCAGTGTAATGAGAGGTGCATAAAGGCTTATCTACACATGGGCAAAGCATATCTGGGATTGAAGAAATATAAGGAGGTGAGTAAAATTGCCTCTCATTGCCTGAAATCGAAATATAATAAGAATTCTCAAGAAATTATAAGCATTTTTCTGATTAAGATAATGTGATCTTCTGTAAATCTGATTTAATGATTATTTAAATCTATTTATTGTGAAATAGGATTATATCTAGCAGAGATAACCAGTAGAATGAGATTTATTTAACAAATTATATTAAACTGCACTGTAGCTTTCTATAAACTGGAATCCACTTCTGCTGAGAGACTTTAATCTTTTCGAGTAGCCAGATTCAAAGCAAATGATGGAGAACATTTTACTTTTTTTTTTTTAGGCAAGAAACTGCTTTGAAAAGGTGCAGGAAATTCAACCTGGGACAGAAAAGATGGTGAAAGGTAAAGTCAAATTTCCGATGGCCTGGGTATGGAAAAGTTGAATGCATTTAAGGTACAGTGATGTCATTAGATTGCAGATTGCAGTCTTACCCCTCCCAATTCAACTGCATAATCCTAGCTATGGTGCCCACTGTATATAAAAAAAATTGGTACACACATTTAAAAAAAATATTTGAATAATATCAACACTTAGCAATCCATCTTGGCCAACATGGTGGAGGAACATGGCAGCTTCCACAAACTGGGGGATTAAGTTTATGATAACGGATCAATTGTTGGAGGATGTAATTACACACTAATAAATGTATATTTATGAGTACAACATTCTTTTTATTCTGTTAAATAACCTTAAAAACCATATGACTGTACCCTTAAGTTCTTTGATGAAAATCATTTTTGGTTATATATCATCCCAAGCTGTTGTAAGATTAAGTACAGTATACATTTATGTATTTTTTTTTAAAATCCACCTGATCTAGTTTTATGAAAATTTTATTTAAACATTTTATTATTCCATGAAATTAGTCATACAGTGTTAGTTTTGAGCTTGTCATGCATTAAGAGAGACAGAAGCTCATCAAACTATAGAAGAGGTTCTTGATTGACCAGGCCAGAAAATTGTGATATTTTCATTACATTGCTCAGCCAAAAAGTAATTTAAATCAATACCACGAGAGTTAGAGGAAGATTTCACCCATCCATTTTATTCTGCTTATTCACATCTGGTTTGAGCTCTATGGCAGTTGGGAGTCCCAGTCTATCACAGGGCTAACACAGAAAAGCATTCATGCTCACATTTACATCTATGGCCAATTTAGAATCACCAGTTAAGCTAACACACACGTCTTTGGTCTGTGGGAGGAAGTCGGTTTACCTGGAGAGAACCACACAGGTAGGGGAAGAACATGCAAACTCCACACAGAAAGGCCCCAGCTGGCCAGTGGATTTGAACCCACAACCTTCTTGCTATGAGGTGACAGTACTTAAAACTGCACCACTGTGCTGTCCTAGAGGAAGATTATTTTAATTTCCATGAGGGAAAAAAAACAGCTGAAAACATCTGATGTGATGTGCACATTTAAACACAAAAAGCCATTCCAAATGGTTTATTTGTGACGATTAATAATTTGATGGATGAATGGATGTTTTTTTATTCTATAATTAAAAATAAGTACAAATAATTACAATTAAAGATCAAATCAAATTACAGTACTGTCAAGCTCCTGACTGGATTAAATAAATTAGGGTATCAATTTACATCACTAATTCCTCCACCATCTTGGTATTTCCATTGTCTTTAATGGTATAACTCAAGGAATTTAGTTCAATAATAATATACATGCAAGTGGTAGAGGCAAGAAGCAGGAAGAGCAGCAGCAAGCCATCCTCGTGCCTTAATGATAAAACACTGGTCAGATCAGAAATGGTTTGACAAGAAGGAGCTTGGATGAAGGTGGTTTGCAGCGTGACGTGAAGATGCACATCAACTTTAGGCTAACCAGAGTAAATACATTAAATAGTAGGCCCTGTGACAGATTTACCAATAGGATGCATAGAAGGGTATAGCCCAGGGGTGTCAAACATAAGGCCCAGGTGCCAGAACAGGCCCTGCAAAGACTCCAATCCAGTCCCACTGCATGACTTTGGAAAAGGGAAACGAGAGACTACATTTTGGACTTTTAACTATTTTTTCAAAAGTTTTACAGCTTTTGCTACATTCATACTACACCAAAGTAATTAAATAATAGAAAAATAATTAAATGACAGAAAAGTTCTTGTTTTTTCACTCTCCTATAGAAATTTCTACTTTTTTTTTTTTTTTCTTTAGCAAGAAAAAAATTGTTGCAAATTAATAAAAATTTTCTGTTTTATAATTACATGCCAGTCTGGTCAATACGCTAGACAGAGTTCTTTCATTTACTAAAGTTGAAAAGTTGAGGCATATGGTTGAAATTTCACTTCCTTTTCTTGTATTAAGATATTTCAGGGAGTAAGTGTTTAGTTAAATGTCTTTTCACTGACAGAAAGGGGAGTTTCACTGGTTGTGGTTTGAGGCAACAGTTGTAATTTGGTGTTATATAAATGAAACTGAATTGAATTGGTCCAGCCCACTTCAGAAAAAAAGTGTTGTATGTGGCCCACAATATAAACTGAATTTGACACCCCTGGTATAGGTGGGATATAAGCTGATGTGGCCTGGGCTGTTGTGATCTGCTGGCTTGAATGACCTGGTTTATCCGAACTAGCACTGTGCTCTATTTTTTTATTCCCAGACAGAACCTAACCTTTCTTCACTTTGTGGCTTTAATGAACATCATGGATCATTTTCACTGTTTTATACTGACTTTGCTATTTTCTTATTTAGGCTATTAGGTCATATGTGATGTACCAATACATTTCTTATACATTGGCAACTGACCTCCTTCTATTTGAGTGCATATTAATAGCAAATGGTGGTGGTGGGGGGTCATGTCAGGCTGACAGATGAACCACAGGAGACTCATCTCAGATAGTGCAGCTGCACTTACTGTCATGGAATAAGTTGCTTTCTCTTCTTCCTTCTTCTTTCTCTTTTGTTCTCCTTTGCAGAATACCTGACCCAAGTTGATTTGGAAAAGGAGAAGGAGACTCAGGAGATAAAGGCAAGCGAAGAGTTTGACAAGGGAGAGAGGAAGGCCACAATAGTGGTGGAGCTGTTAGAGAAGCTGTCAAACCCCAGTCAGATTGCTCTCTACTACTGCGGAGGATTGGAAATTCTGTCACAAGCACTTACTGACTGTGAGTGTTCAAACAATTGTGTTTCTCCTTTAATCACTCTGTTCAGTCTTTCCTTGGTACGCTGCTTCTCTGGTGCACCTATTTGTTGGTTTTATGACAAAAATAATAGCAGAAGACCAGATTTCAGGCTAGATTGATTAAGAAGACTTGAAGCATCTAAAGAGATTAGAATAATATGTTCTCAAAGCTTGTGCTAATTATAGATACAAAACTGCATTTTTAAGTTTTGCAGAATTACTTCACTCTTGATATGTTTCACAGTGGTTTGGGTAAACCACTACCACCTACCATCCATGAACTCCTGTACCATTAGCCTTTGCCACCACTGACAGTGGAGCAAGTGTGTAAATATTTTTTTAGTGGTTTCTTACAAGTGCCAGCCATGTGTCTATGATTCAAGATCTTGGCTAATTAAACAAAATTAATTAAAATAGTAATTTTTATAATATAATATAATATACTGCTTTAAAAAATGAAAGGAACACTTTCAATCAGTATAGCATCAAGTCACTTAAAGTTCTGGGATATTGATCTGGTCGTTTAAGTAGCAGAGGGGGTTGTTAATCAGTTTCAGCCACATTGCTCACCTGACTTAAATCTAATATAACACCTCTGGAACATTATTTTTTGGTTCAGATGGTGCCAGATTGCACCTCAGACTGTCCAGGAGCTTAGTGATGCCCTGGTCCAGATCTGGGAGGAGCTCCTTCAAGACATCGCATTAGGAGCATGCCCCGACTTTGTCAAGCACGTATTCAAGCATGTGGGGGCCATACAAACTACTGGGTACCATTTTGAGTTGCTCCAGTGAAATTTTGGCAAAATGGAGTAGCCTGCCACATATTTTTTTCACTTTGATTTTCAGGATGTTTTTGAATTCAGCCCTCTGTAATTTCATAATTTTCATTTCCATCAAACGATGTTGCATCCTTTTGCTCCTAACACATTACCCAGCCCACATCAATATTGATATCCAGCATCATTTTTTTTCCCATTGAGATCTGATGTGTTTCAGTGTTCCTTTAATTTTTTTGAGCAGTATATTTAACATTAACTCCCTGTGTAACTTGATTTTCAAGTACTGTATATTCCTTTTTCAGTGATAGTGTTTGTAAAATGACTGTCATGGTGTAATTTTGTTCAACATAAACACTGATTTGTTAAAAAAAAACAGTATTACAACATGTTACAGTGTGTTTAAATATTAATTATTTTTTTCAGCAGGTCCCAACATTTTATACTTTTAGATATTGACAGCACAGACATCAGAGGTTTTCTTTGTTCAAAAAACTAAATCTAACTTGAGTGCTGCTGTGTTTGTGTTATGTGTGTTTATTTAATTGGTCAGCATGCTGGGTCAGTTAAACTGGAAGAGAAAAGAAAAACAGGCTTCCATTTATCATAGTAATGACAGATACCTCTACATACAGTCAAGAAAAAAAAGGTTTTCACAGGGCTCTGTGCAGTCCTGTGAATGGTAGATAAACCTAGAGCTACATCTCAGACTCTACAGGCCTCAGTTAGCGTGTTAAATATTAAAGTTCATGGCAGCACAATGAGAAAAAGATTGAACAAATATGGTTTGTTTGGAAGGGTTACCAGGAGAAAGCCTCTTCTCTCTAAAAATAACTAAAAAGATCGCAGCACAGCTTAGGTTTGAAAAGCTGGATTTGAACAAACCACAAGACTTGGGTGGGATAATGTCCTTTGGGCAGATGAAATCAGAGTGGAGATGTCTGGCCATAATGCACTGCACTACATATGGTGAAAACCGAACCCTCATACTGGCTGTGAAACACAGTGGTGGAGGAATGATGATTTGGGCTTATTTTGCAGTCACAGGGCCTGGGCACCTTGCAGTCACTGCATGAACTCGACCATGAACTGCTCTGCATACCAAAGTATTCTAGAGTCAAATATGAGGCCATCCGTCTGGCAGCTAAGTTGACTGAATTTGGGTATTGCAACAAGACAATGATCCCAAGCACGGCAGAAAATCTACAACAGAATGGCTGACAAAGAAAAGAATCAAGGTGTTGCAATGACCCAGTCAAAGTCCAGATCTCAACCTGATTGAAATGCTGTGTTGAAACATTAAGAAAACAAGCTTTAGTGAACTGAAGCAACATATAAGCTATTGAATCATTGGATGTGCTTAGTTTTTCACAGGACTCCATGCAGTCCTGTGAAAACAAAGTTATGTTAGTAACATCTGTTCCCTGGAAAAGAGGAATGGGGTAGAACACGTATAGTATGGGATATGACGCCCCCGCGTGTACTGGCTGAAGACACCTCTATTCACGCTTTTAAGGCAGATGACCTGTGGCCCCGCCCGCGCATATATACCCGCCATCACAGTCATCACTCAGTTCGTTAGTCTTTCTTCATTGAGCCCAGCTGCGTGACAGGGCAACCTGGTGTTGAACCTCATTCTTCTCCTTCAGGGAACAGAAGTTATAGACATAACTGTTCACTCCCGTTCAGTTGATTCACTCAATACAACACATATAGTAGGGGACATATGAACATGCCCCACAGCAGCCACTGAACTGGAATTGGACCACCAAGGCAGACCCAGCAGAAAGAACAGAACGAGCCAGTGAAGGGGCTGTCGTATCCAAGCAATAGAACCGAACAAAAGTAAGTGGTGATGACCAACTAGCTGTAGCACTCACAGGAACCCCTTTAAAAAGGGCCCATGAGGTTGCCATTCCCCTGGTGAAATGCGCTCTCACACCCCGAGGCAAGGTGAGACCTTCAGTGCCATATGTCGGAGCTAGCCTCCATCATCCAGTGGTAGAACCTTTGATTTGACAGAGCTCTACCCCTAGCTGGGTTAGCAAAGCAGGAAAACAACTGATCACATAAATGCACATTCTGAGTGCAGTCAGTGTAGGTCTGTAGCAGACACAGAGAATGCAGCCTCCTCCCCTCCTCAGATGTGAAAGGAGGGGGTCAAAAACTCTGAAGCTCAAATTCCATAAGCTGCCAGAATATATGGGGCATTTGGGCATAGTTCAACTCTGAGGCCACCAGAAGAGAATTGTGTGTAAGGCGGATACACAGATAAAGCACGAAGGTCACCCATTCGCTTTGCAGCAGCCTTAATTGTAGAAAAAGAAACACCTTTATCCAACAGCTCCTGCAGGAATGTCAAACCATCCACAATAGAACACTGGAATGGGAGAATGTGCCGGTCCTGCTTGAAGGCTCACTATTTGTATGCATACACGTCTCTAGTGGCTGAAGCTAGCATTCTGGATCGTCTTCACCAAGGCTGGAGGTAGACCCTTAGCTATCAAATTTGACCTCTCACCAGGTAGGGATGCAGCCACTACAGTTCTGGGCATGGATAAATCATCTCTCCTCCTGCCTGAGAGAGGACGTCACTGTTGAGAGGAAGCTGCCAGGGCCTCACTGCCAACAGACTTTACTGGCCACCAAGGGGCCACTAGAATGAGATAGAGGTGCTCCTGACACACTCTCTACAGAATTGGTTTTATCATTTCCACTGGGGGAAAAGCATACAGGAGTATGTCTGGCCATGGGTGTGCAAGCATGTCATTGCCAGGGGTGCATTGTAGTCGGTTCTGGACAACAAGGAGCAGCGAGCGTTTGCCCTTGAGGCAAACAGGTCCACCTCCGCCTCACCAAATATGTCCCATATCTGGGCCACTACCAAAGGGTGCAACCCGCTCCCCCCTGGAGAGAAGGTACGGCCCCAGGTTCAGATGGGCCGGAATATGGGTGGCTCTTAAAGACAGAAAATGAACACTGCACCAAAACAGCAGGGGAGGGGAGCTAAAACTGCCTCATTACATTTCATGAAGGTGCGAGGAGTGAGAGACAGCCCAAATAGCACCACCACTGTGATTCATAGGTTATGCCATCAAATGCAAACCTCAGAAACTGCCCGGATCAGAGTGTGCGCTATGCTGTAGTCCCGCGAGACTTCGTGAATCTCGGCAGTATCGTCTATGGCGGCGTGACAATCTGCAAACGTCTGAGTGATAAGCTTTGTTTTCCGCCAATTTATAAGTAGACAGGCTTAAAAATAACAAGTATAGGTAATTTCGTAGCCTAGCTTAAATTATTTTCAACAATCTGGAGGACGGTGAAGAGGACCTGGAGAGTTTGCTGCTTTATATCGACGGGTGTTTTGAGCGAGTCGTTATGGGGAAAACCGACAAGACGCCGACTCCCTCCACCAGCAAGGGAACTC
>JASGAU010358259.1:0-17152 GCA_030220045.1 Australoheros facetus
AGAAGGACGAACCACATCCAACAGGATTAACTGTGGACACAAGAGGAAGCTTATTGTGGTCTAAAACCAGGTGTTTCAGTTTCATTGTCCAACCCCTGTACAGGCTAGGCAACAGCACCCTGACCCTCAGGTATGAGGATGAAATCCTTGGACCTGTCAGACCCTACACTGGTGCAGTGGGTCCTGGGTTCCTCCTGGTGCACGACAATGCCTCATGTGACAAGTTCCTGAAAGATGAAGGAATGATACCATTGATTGGACCCCATGCTGTCCTAAATCCAACACCTCTGAGACATTATGTTTCAGTCCATCCATCACCAACAGGTTTTTACTCAGACTGTCCAGGAGCTCAGTGATGCCCTGGTCCATATCTGGGAGGAGATCCCCCAGAACACCATCCATCGTCTCATTAGGAGCCTCGATGCTGTCAGGCATGCGTACAAGTGTGTTGGGGGCCACACAAACTAGTGAGCACCATTTTAAAGCTGCTGCAGTGAAATTTCAGCTAAATGTTCTGGTCTGCTGCATCATTTTCACTTTGAGTTTCAGGGTGTCTTTGAATTCAGCCTCTGTAGGTTGATCATTTTCATTTCCACCTAACGATGTGGCAGCCTTTCATTCCTGACACATTAGCCAGTCTATATCAGTATAGATACCCAGCAGGATTTTTTCCCATTGAGATCTGATGTTCTTTGAGCAGTTTCAGTTTTTTGAGCAGTGTACATACAGATGATGACAACAGCTCAACACACAGTAGGTAAACCTGATTCCTGTTTTGACTTTAATGTGTGAGTCTAGAAGCAGAGAGCAGCTCTGTTCAGCTGGGAGACTTACTCATCCTGAAGTCAGTGTGACTCCCATGACCACAGGCAGAGTAGATGGACACAGAGAGAGATGAGGGGGAAGAATCAAGCTGTGGTTTGTTTCCCCACAGCCACACAGCCAACATTAATGTCTGATGACCTCATGGTCTCTCCCACAGACCAGTCATAGAAATACAGACACACACGGTTCTGTAGGATAACACCTTTTACAGCTGATGCATTTTCAAACACACACACACACACACACACACACACAATGCAAATAATGCCTGCATAGAAAATGTGCTGTACAAAATGCACACAGCACAAAGAAAAAGATTTATTCAACAGAAATAATAAATAATGATTGACACACAGATCATAAAGAACGTGTTCTCTGCTCTGGTGAGTGGACGAGAATTAGATTATAAACTAAAACCTTACAGGGCTGGGCTTCTTAGGATAAAACGTGCAAACTGAGTTTAAAGTAGCACGTTAACCCGAATGCATTCATACACAGATTGATGTCAGTGGTGTCTGTTTCTCTTCTGCTGCTTCATAAGCACATTAAAAATGGAGGAATACAGTCTAGTCCAGTGTTGTCTCTAACAGCAAGAAACTGCATTCTCTGCTCTGTTCCTCTGCCTTCATGTTCAGACTGTTGACCAACTCAGTCTCTGTTTTCTAGTTTCTGTCAACTGCATAATTAAAACACCGAACACATAAAGAATGAAATACAATAAAAGCAGCAGAGTTAATAGAACATGAGAAAACAAGAAGATTAGTTACAGAAAATTTGGTGTGAACAGTTTCTCAGATTAAAGAATGATTTATTTAACATTTGACTTGGTAACATGTTTGATTTACTTAAACATATTGAAAACATATTGAAATCATCTGAAAATAAAAACTGAAAATAAAATAAAGCCACCCATTTTTCTTGTGAGCAAAGGTATTGCATTTGATAAAATAGATTAAGGTTAATTAAGACTTAATATTTAGTTGCAAATCCTTTGCTTGCAATAACTGCATCAAGCCTGAAATCACTAAACGTTTGCATTCTTCTTTCGTGGTGTTTGGTTGTGTCTTTCTTTAAACTGACAGACAAAATGTTTCTGTAGACTTCTGAGTTCATCATCAATGAACATTAATGAGCCCATTAGAAGAAGCCATGCAAATGCTGCTAAATTTAAGATTTAGACTTCAATGAAAAGTTGTGGTGTAGCAAACTTTTACAGCCGTATGTCACCCGCAGGATTCTCAGGTCCTCTGATCAGGGCTTGTTATCCACCTCCAAACCTAAACTAAGAACTAGAAGCGACAGCCTTTGCAATCGTGCCCCCACTCTTTGGAATTCTCTGTCCACCAGTTTAGGATCGGTGAGCTCAGTGGACTGATTCAGAAAGCAGATGAAATCATATCTTTTAAACAGGCATTCGGGGAGCATTTCATTCTATTTGATTTTATTTGATGTGGTGCACCTGCAGATTTGAATCCTGAAAGGCGCTACAGTTGCAATAGGATAAAAAAATCATGTGGGCTGTATAGATAATTGGGACATTTTCTGGGGAAATCCTGGTCTTGTTAGGAGAGACGGCTTCCATCCCACTTTGGATGTAGCAGCTCTCATTTCTAGAAATCTGGCCAAATGTATTAAACCCTTCAATATGTGACTTTCCAGGGTTGAGAGCACGAGGCCAGGAAGTAGAGATGCAGCTTCTCTCCTCCTGTCATCCTCCCAAGAGGAGATATTTAGTTGCAAATCCTTTGCTTGCAATAACTGCTTCAAGCCACAGAGACTGTACCTACTCCCAGATCACCAAGAAACAAACCAAAGACCAGCAAAAAAATTATTTAAGCATAGAAATTTGAAAAAAAAAAAAAAAAGAAAAAAAAAAGAACAATATAGTGTTTGGTGAAGGCCGAGAGAACAAAAGAACATTTCAGTCTGTCCTCACGGATCTGACCAAGTGAACGTGAGTCACATGGACTGACTTGTAACTCTGATATATCAGGAGCTCACTCTGTGCTCTGTAGCCTACATACACATTTCTTAGTCCTTTTAAATCCAGCCTCTCAGTTTATAGTATACCATGTCAAACAGCTGCAAAACCAGATTATTCCCACAGCATCATTCTGCAGATAATCGTTTACTGTACAGATGACAGTAAGAAGACATGCCCATGTATCTGAATGCCACTGTGTAATTTTCCACTCTGTTACTAATTGCTTGAGCTCTGTGTAATTTATGATTAAAAACTTTATAGCTCAAAGTTTCTAGGATATTTCAGGTGATGTATAACTTCTACTTTGTCTGCATTACATAAAAACTCAAACTTCATAAAAAAAAATTTAGGTAAAGAATAGAGGGAAGGTGAGTGGTTCCTGCATGAGTTGGTGGGTGATTATTACATAATAATACAGGTTATGTGTGTAAGATTCCATTTTAATGACTCTGCTTCACAGAAATGTCATGTGAACTGTTGTTGGTGACACACAGCATTACTGACTGCACAGTACATTTAACCCACACTGCCTGGCAGTGCCACAGGAGCGTGATGTCTCCATGAAGATGAGGTGTTCTGGACATACAATTTGAAGCCACAGACTTTTTGTTGCTGAGTATGAGGAGAAGGCATACATCTGATAACACAAGGAGGCATGACACTGAACTAATATGCAGGCAGGGATTACACAAGTTTCACTGAACAACATGTTGATTTGCTTTAGTCAAAAATAGATGGTGCTATGCCATAGTGGGGGCTTTCTGTTGCAACACCAGAAGCCTTGTTTGGATAATGCGTATTCCAGCTGTTGGAGTGATGTTGCATGGAAACCAATGATGACAGAACTGCATCCATGTACCATAGCTTATGTTTCAACAGGTATTATCATTGTGGAAGCAAAACCAAACTTGATGTCTCACCTAGGTTCATTAGATTTGTGCTTTATAGTGTGGCCAGCAACAGACATGATTATTGAAATCTCACAATCTGCATCCACACAGCAACTAGCAGCAATGTGTTCCCCAGAGACCACAGAAAGTCAATGCCATTCAGCAACTTCAAGTGTCAACAATACAAAGTGAGCGGGCCCCAAGTTAAACTTTTACCTCTTTGTATGAATGGGTGTGAATGGATGAATGCAAATGTGTTGTATAAGTGTTATGAGTGCACAGATAGAGTAGAAAAGTTCTGTATAAGAACTAGTCCATTTACCATCTACTCTTTGAGGTAAGCAACTGAAATGAATACCAATGAGAGCGCAGGATACCAAAGCACCCAGAGCCTTGAACCTTTCAGTGTAAGATTTACATCTTTATCATGGAACACAATCTCAAAATGATTTATACTAAGATATAATGTCCCCGTAAATTTAAGCAGAACTAGTTCAAGATACCTTTAGCACCAAGACAGAATTAATCATTTAATCATTAGCTATTATTAATTTCTGTCTCTCTTCTACAGCATGTCTTTTGTCCTGGCTCTCTCCCCTCAGCCCCCCCTCAGCAGATGACCCCCCCTCCCTGAGCCTGGTTCTGCTGGAGGTTTCTTCCTGTTAAAAGGGAGTTTTTCCTTCCCACTGTCACCAAGTGCTGCTCATAGGGGGTCGTCTGATTGTTTGGGTTATTATTGGAGGGTATCTACCTTACGATATAAGGCGACTGATGTTGTGACTTGGTGCTATATAAATGAAATTGAATTGAAAGGAACTAAACTGAATAGAATAATGTAGAAACTCTCAGGCTGATTTTTAACCAACGAATGGAATAGGAGTAGTTCAGTATAGCCTGACATAGTCTTGAATGATTAGGCCCCACATCGCTCTCAGACTGCTGGCCTCCTCGTGGTTTAAAAGTAGAATGGGAGGCAGAGCCTTCAGCTATCGTGCTCCTCTCCAGTCTGGATTCAGGAGACAGACACCCTCTCTATTTTTAAGATTAGGCTTAAAACTTTCCTTTATGATCAAGCTTATAGTTAGGGCTGGATCAAAAACCCTGCAGCTCACACTGCTGGGGACATCCCATGATGCACTGAGCATCTCTTCTCCACTCACCTCTTCTGTCTCCCTGTGTTTAAACATCACTAGTGGATGTCTTCTTGCTTCTGTAGTTTGTGTTTTTGTTCTGTCTCTCTTTCCCCGCCCCCTCATATGCTACTACTGCATATGTTACCACATATGGGTGGGTTAAAGTTGGGTGGGTTAAAGTTGATTCAGTTAAATTCAGTGTTATTTATAGCACCAATTCACAATGACAGTGAGCTCATGGCAATTTATACTTTCTGTACAATATTAGAGAGAAAACTCCAACAATCTAACGATCCACGATGAGCAACTTTTGTCTCCTCTCTAGTTTGTGTTTTATCCTCGTCTCTCTGTGCTTTCCTTTCTTCTCTTCTTTGTTCCCTTCACCTCCAACTGGGTACAGCACATGGCTGCCCCTTCCTAAGCCTGCTTCAGTTCAAATGGAGTTCTTTCTTCCAACTGTCACCAACCGATTGTTGGTTTCTCTCTAATACTTTGACTTAAAGGGCACGTATCATGCTTTTAAATCCTTCCTTTTCATATATAAATCATTCACTTGTGGTCTGTAGGAAGTAGAACTGCCATGCTTTGCTCTGAATTCCTCGTTATCGTAGCTCCTCGTTTACCCCTGTTCTGAGGGTCGTCTTAGAGCCGCTCGCTTTGGTGCGGTCTCTAAATGTGAAAGAGACNCCTCCAGGTCGCAGAGTGTTCCACTCCACCCTGTTCGGCCATTTTTGTAGTTTGATAGCAGCGATACGATTATCTACAGGCATTTAAATTTTCTGCACTGCTACACACTCAAAGTACACAAAAAAATGTATTTAAGGGCTAAAAAAGTAAAGTTGGAAATGGTAACATTTTTGTATGTTGTGTAACATTGCACAAATATTGCTCCCTTGCTTACACAATTTATTGTGTAACCATGTCAGTTCTGTATCATAGTGCTAAAGTAGTTGTATACAGACATGGTAGAATGATCCGTGCAGCATTTTGAGAAGAAACTGGAAAGGCACATTATGCGTGTGTGTGTGTGTGTGTGTGTGTGTGTGTGTGTGTGTGTGTGTGTGTGTGTGTGTGTGTGTGTGTGTGTGTTTGGTGGGGAAACGCATCTATGTGTATAAAGGGAGTGAGAACTTTTGGAGCAAAAATACGATAAACTAAACTTGTGTTAACTCGGCCAAATTAGAAAGAAGAAGCATTTTAATGATGTGTGAGCTCCGCCTGACCTGATCATCTGGCGAGCCTCGAGCTGAAACACACGTCAGCTGGCTGCAGCACTGCAAACAAAATATGTGAGACAAATGAACAGAGGTGAATTTATTCCTTTTATATTTTAAATAGATTCATATTGATAAAATAAGGCTATAATAGAATTACAGTGTTGCAGATTTGCTGTTAAACTAAAAATGGTTTCAAATGTTAAGGGTGTTTGTTACCTTTTACATTTGTGATCTTTATGTTTAGTAAGCCAACACCCTCCCCCACACTTTGCCTTTAATTATTATTGCATATATTATTAGCAACAGTATTTATTTCACTTTGATCAGTCACACTGAAATGATTTGAATTAATTAATTGGCTGAAAACAATTGAACATTGATCAGTTCATCTTGAAGTGTTCGTTTTGTTTGCAAACTTCAGATTTACTCTTTAAATTGATTTAGTTAATATCAGGCTCATCGTTTATATTTCACAATTTTAGTTTTAACTTTGAATTAATCAAACTCAGCTGATCCTGCTTTGCAAAGAGGAAATCTGATCTGATGTTATTAAATAACATATGCAGACATTAAACCTCTGGTTTATAGATTTTTATGGACCACACATGAAGGCCCGCAGACGGTTATTGTCTTTCTACTGCATGTTCTTATACTTGGCTTTCTTTTTTAGTTCAGTTGAATTTTATTTATCATCAATTCACAACAATAGCAGCCTCACGGTGCTTTATACTGTAAGGTAAAGCCCATACAATAGAAGAGAACTACACAATCTGATGATCCCCTGTGAGCAGCACTTGGAGATTGCGGGAAGGAAGAATTGCCATCTAACAGGAAGAACCTCCAGCAGAATCAGGCTTCGATGAAACAACCACAGTATGAGGAAGAAGACAAACGCTAAAGACATGCATTAGTAAAACACACGGGGAGTGAAAAGATGGGAGTGGAGAAGAAACAGTGCATCATGGGAAGTCCTCCAGTAGTGTGAGCCTAAACTAAGGCAGGGTTCAGTGTCACCTGATCCAGTATGAACTAGAAGCTCTATTAAAAAGGAAAGTTCTAAATCTGCCTGGTCAAAGGCTTCAATCCACATAACAGTAATTATTATTCTGTGGTTCATTTTTGAAGTGTATCCAAAGGTTTTCCAGTTCTTTTTTTCTTTTTCTTGCTGAGCAGGTCCTGCCTTTCCATCATGTCCTTTACTCAACAGGTTACAGCTGGCTGCATAGCACGTTGCAGCTCTCCAATAACAAAGAGGAACCTGATTTTCTTACTTCTTATCCAAGTAATTTTTGTCTTCAGGCCGCCTCACCTGTGCTCCACACTTCAGCGAGCTGCATGGTGTAAATGCACCCGGATAAATTAAACAATGCAGAACAATTGAAACATAAAATACGAGACAAAGGAAATCCACACAGCTCAAAGATGAGAGTGCTGCTGTTAGAGAGCTGTGATCCACTGCTGGGACTTCCTGAAGCATTCAGCATGAAAATCATGTTTGATTTCGCATCAGTTGACATTTCCATTCTTTAGAAGGCAGCGCTCTCTCCCGTGGCATCTCTCCAGCCTCATCTTCCTCTTGCCCATTTAATCAATGGCTTATCAAGTCAACAGAGTGCTGTGGGCCTCTAGGAAGAGCCCAGATCAATCAGCTCCTTATTCTGCCTGCCCCACAGACTGGCTGCCTGTGAGGAGGGACAGCAGATAAAGGAAGCTCTGTAGCCACAGCTGCTCCCCACACAAGAAAGGCCTTTTCACTGCTCAGGATTGCAGGACAATAAAAGAATTATGTTCTACGAAGGGACCGTTATTATGCAAGAACAGCATCCAGGCTGGGTGTTAAGTGAAAGGCAATAGTTATCAACTTTGTGCTCCCTCTTTGCTCATAACATCGTCTCACAGCAGCCACAGACTGTTAATTTGCAACTGCTGATTAACACAGGAGGGACTAAACAAAAGCCTCATTATCATGTGTACTGTAACAACGAGGAAGCACCCTCCTCATCCTCCAGTTTGTGCTGTTGTGGTAAATGGACTGGTTTCTATATACTGCTTTTCTACTCTACATGAGCGCTCAAAGCCCTTTATACAATATGTCTCACACACACACACACACACACACACACACACACACACACACACACACACACACACACACACACACGAGGGTTCCGTATCTTGCTCATGGGTACATTGGCATGCAAACTTTAGCAGCTGGGGATCAAACCACCAACCTTCAGGTTAGTAGATGAGCCACTCTACCTCCTGAGCTGCAGACACCCTAACATGCACTGACTGTTTGGCAGATTTCATTCAGGCAGATCGAGCTGCGAGTTGAGATGAGGCAAAAGGAGGTCAGGATAAACGTTTACCTGAATGTCAGGAGGTTAGAGGTCAACACAGCCTCCTGCTCTGGTTCCCACGACGACGCCATCCCTGCTGGCAGGATATTTTTGTATGCAGTTTGCTCAAAGCAAAGAAGCCAGGGGACTGCTGGACTTCATGTCTAAAAACAATTATATTTATTATTTCTATTATTTCTATTACTAAATAACTGTTAACTTGCTTTTTGATCTGTCAGCAGTATCAGTGTCAGCAGCTGCATTACTGAGCATCAGCCACAACCATAAAACAAATACAAAACACAAGCCATTACACAACATGTGCAGCTGAAGTGAAAGTTTCATTAAGCTTTACGTGCAGTGGGTTATTTAAAGATCTCGTATTCTTTCACTTTAAGAAGTATTAAAGTTATTCTCATATGTCCCCAGAATGTTTATTTCAGCCCCCAAATACCCAACAGGTAATTCTTTTTGTACCATGCATGTATAACCCATGATTTTGACCTTTGTTTCTAATAGTCTGCTGCATCCACCCAGGAAGAGGTCTGTGAGTGACAGGGAGAATAGCCAACAGCCAGCTCATTCAGTAGCCTGCATGGCTGCTGAATCAGACATGAATGAGGCTCCCCATGGCTTCTAACATTCTCATTGTCCTTGTAAATACAGCCAAATTCTCAGCACAGTCATTTGTAACATATGTGAATGTAGAGTTTTTCAGACAGTGCTGATTTTAGCTGCACTGAAGTACAGAGTAACACACACCTAATTCTTCTATCCTGGTTATAATCAGGCCTTAAAGTTTTCACAGTTCATGGTTGTCAGCATGACTTTTTTCCCCAGAGCTGTGGCATGATGCAGTCAAAGCTTTCAATTAATTTAGCCACATTAGCCCCACTAGGCAACAACAGGATTATCCCTGTGGGGACATCATCAGCTCAAGTGATTCACAGGATTTTCAGTTGTCCAGGTTATGGAAAAATGTGACTATATTTAGAGTATTTTCATCACTTTGCTTGCTGTCCTTTTTGATATTTTACTAGAGCCGTGAAAAAAATCAAAACAAACAAACTCGCTTTCCCTCAGGAGAACGGACTGAAGCTGACGGACACGTCCTGAAGATGATTTTCACTGTTTAAAGCTTAAAAAAGGAAATAGTTCAAAGAACATAAGACTTTTAAATTATAGTTCTTAGCACTGAAGAGCTATCACACATCATTATGTTCAGTATGATCACGGAGCCAGTGATGCACAGAGGCATCAGGGATTCAGCATCTGTTTATCACTGAAAGTGGAGAAATATCTTGGCTCTCTGCAGCCCTATTTAAACCCGCATAAGGACTTTATCTTAGTTTGCTTAACAGCTCATCTCATCATTTAGTCATCAAGCTCTCAATATGTGTCATGTCTTTTTCATGTCCTTGTACCTTCTAATTTGTGCTGAGTTCATAATCACAACATGCAGAATGATGGGAGATGAACAGAGACTATATGAGAGAAGGAGGACGCTCTCATTTGTCTACAGTTACTACAGCAGATTGGAGGATGTTGACCTCGGGTGCAGCATGCTTCAAAATTCCTAGAAGCAGCGTGCAGTCACGCACGGCTTCATAACTCTGAATGTTCTGTTTTAAAGGGAACCTGTGATTTAATTTAGGGCACAAACACACAAGGTATGATTGCCTTTTGCCGTGATGGAACCTGATTGTAAAACTGTGCGCAGGCCAGTGCTCCAGCCCGAGGAGGCATCAGTTTGTCTCAGCATCTCACTTCTCTCTGACACGCTCTGCCTCCCTTTCATACTCACACGTGCTTTTGAAATATGCTCCTGCACAGCATGAGTTTCATAATTCTAGCCATTTGTGGTTTAACTAGCAAATTGGTGACTGTGGTGTTAATTACCTAACAAATTGATTTTTATCAAAGTGGCTTTCCTCTGTCACACCAACCCTCTGCATGTCCTCCTTCACTACATCCACAAATCTCTCTGTCCTCCTCGTTTCCTCCTGCCTGGCATGTTTCTGTAGTTACTTCAGTCTGCACATCACCATAGTTTTAGAAAATCTGTACCAGTACACTTGATTTCTATTTCTCAGGCATCCTCACACTCTCCAAGATTGTGTTAAACAGCCTGGTTAAAAAGTCCACTGCCGTCTCTTCCATACATGCTGTTGTTCGTCTGATGTTGTATTTGAATCATCTTAGAACTTGGTACGGACCACATGATGTCTTTTTTAAATATGCATAAGAAGGTATATATTTTTATATAAGACCATAGACCTTGGGTGGCTGTAGCTCACGAGGTAGAGCAGACCATCTGCTAAGGTTGGTGGCTTGATTCCTGGCTACTCCAGTCTACATGCCAAAGAGAGATGCTGAACCCCAAGTTGCTCTCTGTTGCGTTCATCGGAGTGTAAATGTGCTTGTGTGAATGAGGCTTATTGTATAAAGTGCTATAAAAGAACCAGTCCATTTACCATATAAGCTTAGAGGGTGAACTTTTTTTTTTAACGTGTGTGGTTGTGTTGAAATTCAGGGGCTGCATCCTTCGAAGGCTGCATTTGTAGGCCGATTATGGCACAGCGAGGTAATGAAGGCTGTCCAAATATGAAGGCTCTGACAAATGTGTCCTCCTTTGGCCTGTTGGGGTGGATCCTTTGGGAAAAAAGTAAAATTAGGATCATAATCAGACAATCTACAAAATATACAAAACAAAAATCTGTGAAAGGAACTCAACTAAAAACTGGAATACATGAAGAATTCTGCTTTATGAGAAATTTACAGAAAATTATTTGCAATAAACTGAAATTATTCTAATAAATTTGATCAAATCAGACAATATTGTTTCATTCTTGTTTTGAATAATGTTTTGAATGTCTTTCGAAGAACTGACAAACAAGTGCATACAAGTACATAAGTACAAGTACAATGTTATTCCAAACATAAGAAAAACCACAGTTATCTAAAATACATTAAACTTTTGACACCCATCTTGATTTAAAAAAACATCTTTATGTAATGTAAACATAGAATTAGAAATCCTTTTTTAATCTTATCACTGGGTCATCTTATTACTATTAATAAGATGACCCAAGAAATGTATCATTCATTTGTGTACTAATTCTTCAATACCAAATTTTACCTCTTGAAAATGAAATAATTTGGGTTAGATGTATTAACCGTGAGTTTCCAGACATTACAATAATCGAAGACGCAATTAGGAGCCAACTGTAAGTCTTCAACAGCTTCTGCCATAACAATAGTATCATCTGCACAAGTACATTAATCTGATAAACACGTCAACATTATCATTACTAAGAATGACTTGAATATTTCTCAAAATCATTTAAATAAATGGCAAACAGTAAAGGCAAAAAGTTTTTGCCTTGCCTTACCCCCACATTAAACTTAAAAAATATCTGATAATTTATTCGTAACACAAGATTTTGCTTTGCTGTACAGATTGAACATAACATTAAAATTTTAACCACCAGTCAATTTATTAATGGACTTCTGTCAACTGAATCAAAAGCAATTTATAAGCTTTTTTATAATTAATGAAGTCACAGAATAAACATTTCTTTTTATGCAAATAGAGTTCATCAATAGAATTTAGGATGAAGATATGATCCAGTGTCGAGTAATGGCCTCTGAAACCAGCGTCCTCTTCACGCATGGTGCCAGAACTTTCTACAAACAGAGCAAGTCTGGCATTCATAGCCGAAGTAAATACAAATACAGCTAAGCAGTGTAATCCCCCTGTAGTTGTCAGGGTTATTTATATCACCTTATAAAAGGGTTTGATAAGACCAACACACCAATCTTCAGGTACAAGACCTGTCTCAAGAAATAAATTGAAGAGATAAACTATTAATGAGAGCATCGCCTCCGGACAATTTTTCAAAAATTCATTAATATTATAAGCGCCATAGGCTTTGCTGTTCTTCACTTTCTTAACACCTTAATTTACTCAATAGTAAACAGGTGATTTATACATTCATTTATGGAAGTAGTGAAATGCTCAGGAGAAAACTGCTGTTCAGCACATTTATCAAAGCTCAAATTTCTGAATTAATCAAAAAAGTCCTCAATAGAAATATTACCAGATTTGGGGGTTTTTCATTACTGCTTTGGATTGGATGATTTCATATTTCTCAGGTCAGCCCTTCACGTTTAGCGTTCATAACCTGTTAATAGGATTTGGAACCATTTTTCAGTTCTGGATTCTGCTGATTTGGTTTTTCTGAGCCTGTTTTTACGACTTGACATGTTCATCCTTAACGGATGTACAATCAACATCAAACCAATTAATTTCCTTACTGATACCCAATTGTTTTACAGTGTCAATAAAAATAACACAAATCCAGAGTTAAAAGATTGATATCATTCTTGACATTTTGGAAAACTATTTAGGATTTACAATAGCATAGTAAATAGTACTTTTACCACTGGGTTTGTAACAGGTAAATTCACCAGCTTCCAAATCATTTACTACCCTACCATTCACTATCTCCAGAGTGAGAATTTTATCAAGTTCAATAAGTTTAAACCCATTGTTACTGTTCCATCATGATGATATCCTGTAGTTGGCATACCTAAATCCATCTTACTACAGCCCAAAAAAAAAAAAAGGAAGTTTTTTCATCCATATCAATACAATTATAATTAGTCACCCAGCAATAATAGTGAACAATCCTCATAGGTATTATTAATTACGTCATCAGCTATATTATCAAATAAATAATGATTCTGATAGATAGAGTCTTAATGAGGGACATAAACAGCATCCAAATTAAGATTTTCACCACATATGCCTGAATCAGTTTTAACCCATATTTTCAGAAGCGATACCTTCAAGAACTGAGGTGTGAACAAAGAATTTTTTAAAAATACCTAATGGACACCACCAAGCTTATAAGCTCAGGTATATCATAGGGAAATACCTGAATCCTGGTCAGAAATTAACAACATCGGTTTTGGTTTCACTTAAATAAAGTCACAAAAGTTCACATGACTGTCTAATAATTTGATCTTAATTTTGATTTAGTCCACAGACATTGATAGCAGAGAAATCCAGTACTTCACAATCACCCTGTAAAGCATAATTGTGGACCTGCTTAATAGAGTCTATCACAGTGCAGGGTCGAGCCTGTTCTAGGTATCCACGCACTTCGGATGTTAAGGAGTCATTAAATTTTACCTCAAAATCTGCTTTTTTCTCACCTCTCGGCACACCAAATCTGTTGTGGCCCGTTGCTGTGAGGCAACCCAGGGTGTAAAATTCCCCACTCGCCCTGTGGATGGTCTTTTCTCCTCTTCCAAGTTTGGGTCCTCAACCAGATTCCTGGGAGCTTGAGGGTCCTGTGCAGTATCTTAGCTGTTCCTAGGACTGGACAGAGATCTCGGATGTCGTTCCTGGAATCTGCTGGAGCCACTCTCCCAGTCTGGAGGTCACTGCCCTGAATGTTCCGATTACCACGGGGACCTCTGTTACCTTCACCTTCCACATCCTCTCTAGCTCTTCTCTGAGCCCTTGGTATTTATCCAGCTTCAAGTCAAGTCAAGTTTATTTCTATAGCACATTTAAAACAACAGCAGTTGACCAAAGTGCTGTACAAAAATAATCAAATATAAGATAAAATGACAGTTAAGACAGGAAACACAAATGGATTTTAAGTGTCTACTGTTGGAGCAGTGAAGCAGCAGTTTGTTCCACAGTTTTGGGGCAACAACTGCAAAGGCTTGATCTCCTCTGTGCTTTATTGTGGACCTTGGACACTTAGGAGCATTTACCCAGCAGACCTCGGTGATCTAATGGGAATGTTCAAACTTAAAAGATCAGAGAGGTAAGAAGGCACTAACCCATGCAATGCTTAAAAAACAAGTAATAAAACCTTAAAGTCCATCCAGAAGCTAAGTGGCAGCCAGTGCAGGGATGCTAATATGGGGGATATGTGGTCCCACCTACAAGTGCCAGTTAGTAAGTAAGTATTTGGACCAGCTGGCAAAGTAGTGACAGACTGGCACCTGAATAAAGACTATTACAGTAGTCTATCCATCCATCCCTTCACTTCCGCTTATCCTGTTCAGGGTCGCAGGAGGACTGGAGTCTATCCCAGCTGTCATAGGGTGAGAGGCGGGGTACACCCTGTACAGGTCGCCAGCCTGTCGCAGGGCCAACACAGAGAGAGACAGACAACCATTCACACTCACATTCACAGCTATGGGCAATTTAGAGTGACCAATTAACCTAACCCCAGTAAGTGCATGTCTTTGGACTGTGGGAGGAAACCAGAGTACCTGGAGGAAACCCAAACTACAACAAACATACAAACTCCACACAGAAAGGCCCAGGCCAAGGTGGATTTGCACCCTTCTAGATGTCCTTCCAGCTGTGACGCAGCAGTGCCACACCACCGTGCTGCGTACATTAGTGTAGTTGAGACTAAATGAAGTCATGGACAGCCCTCTCAAAGTCTCTGAAACAGAGGAATGGCTTCACCTTTGTGAGTAGCTGGAGATGAAAGAAACTAGAAGATGTATCTCCCAGCCCAACTGTCATATGGTGCTGTGGCCGGCAAGGCAGAAGACCCCAATGCAGGACTCACTTCAGCTTTAATAGCGACTTGAACTGAAGGACATATACATGAACTATGAATATGAACTATGAACATGAACTAAGAACCTAAACATAACATGGACATAAACTAGCAGATGAGTTGACAAGGACAACGACGATGGCAAAAATGATGACAACGAGGACGCGACAAAGAACTGATGCAGACTGAGGAGTTAAATACAGACACAGGATAACGAGAGGATCGGGAACAGGTGGAGACACAGCTGGGAATGATTAAACAAGACAGAACCAGGAAGTAAACTAAATACAAGGCAGACAAGTCTAAGACTAACAAAGTACAACAGGAAACAACTGAATACCAAAACACACGAGGCAAGGGACTTAGACACAGAGGGACAAAACAGACACTGGAGCACAGAGATGTGGGGAAGACAAGAACACAGGGATTCAGTATAACTAATAAAATAAAGAACACTAACCAACTAAGAATCTAAACAATAAGTAAACTTACAAACACAACGAAACAAGACCATAAGGGCAAAAACACAAAATGCTGGGTAAACGGCCCAGGACCGTGACACTAACTGTAAAACTTGTGTTTGTTACATAAAAACCACTGAAGTGCAGTCCCTTTGATTCCAACAAAGTACTCCAACCGAGAGATCAGGATAACATGATCTACACTATCAAAGGCAGCACTGAGGTCTAATAATAATAAAATGGTCAAATCCCCAGAATCAGTAATAGTTAAAAGGTCATTTAAAACTTTTCAAAGAGCAGTTTAAGTACTGTGATGTGCTTTAAACACAGACTGAAATACTTCAGTAATGCCATTATGATCTAAAAACGTCTGGAGTTGAAGAAGGACAACTTTCTCCAAGACTTTAGAAAGAAAAGGCAATTTAGAAATCGGTTTCAAGTTGGAAAAAAGGGTTGGATTTTGTTTTTGAAGAATAGACTCCACCACAGCATGTTTAATATCAGCAGGTACACACTCATATTTAAGAGTGCTATTAATAATAGACAGCACACTCATTCCTACAGTGTCAAAAACATCCTTCTGTGGGTGAGATGGAATAATATCCAGAGGACATCTCATAGGCTTCAAGTGACTGACTACTTCATTCAGCAATGAAAAAGACACAGGCTCAAAGTGGTCAAAAGCAACAGATGTTGGTGTGTGAGCAGATGGGTCAGTGACAGGAGGGATAATATGAGACCTGATATAAGCAATCCTATCAACAAAGAATCTCAGTAAGTTCTCACACACTGCTTTAGACTGCTACAAGCAGAGCAGCACCGGGAGGATTAAGAACCGAGTTAATAACACTGAATAAAATACGGAGTCTGTGACAGTTGTTCGCCACAATCTCAGAGAAATACTTTGTTTTTGCTGCTCTTACAGCCCTCTGATACTTTAACAGAGGTTCTCTAAGTACGTTAAAAGACACCTGAAGTTGATCCTTTTTCCATTTTAGTTCCACTTTTCTACAGCTGTCTGAGTTCTCTGGTGGCACTATTCAACCAAGACTCCGTTTTAGGTTTTGGACTCCTAGTTCTCAGAGGAGCAGTTGAGTCAAGGATTTCACTGCAGATCGAGTTAAACAGAAAAAGTAAGAGGTCAGTGAGGACAGAGGTCAGGCTGGACATATCAAGAAGTACGGCATGGTTACCGTTTTGATAAGAACAAGCAAAACCATCAGCAGACCCATCAGATTTGGCTGACTGACTTGAAAGTGAAACCTCAAATATTACAGGCATGTGGTCAGAAAAATAAACTTCACAAATTTCAGTGTCACAGAGATGCAGGCCACTAGACAGCACAAGATCCACAGTATGAGCTTCTCGTGTTCCTCCTTCTTCATGTTACTGTCGCCTGCTATTGCTACATTTATCACTAAGGTTTCCCTCCTCTGCCTTTTCACCACTACGATGTCCGGTTGGTTAACCGTCACCAGTTTGTCTGTATCTGGAAGTCCCACAGGATCTTAGCTTGGTCATTCTCTTGGTCACTTCATGCCATTATTTAATAATTAATTATTAATCCCTGGCTCTCTTCAACAGCATGTCTTTTCTCTCCCCTCAGCCCCCCCTCAGCCCAACCGGTCGCGGCAGATGACCCCCCCTCCCTGAGCCTGGTTCTGCTGGAGGTTTCTTCCTGTTAAAAGGGAGTTTTTCCTTTCCACT
>JASGAU010358262.1:0-15086 GCA_030220045.1 Australoheros facetus
AAAGATCGTCTCTTAACGCATGCGCAGTATGACGTTCGATAGTTAGAGGTTTGTACTTGTAAATTTGTGATTTGTACTTGTATTGTTGCCAAGTTGTAACTTTGCAGATTGTATTCGAAATACAAATCTTATATTTATGCACGTTTATTGACTTACATGTACGAATTTACACTCCTTACACTTACATTCTTTTTGACAGTTATCTTACCCCATACCCACCTTCTTCACGATAACCTGCATAATTCTGCTGATTTGGACCGACCGGCTCGTTTCCTGTCGTCAGCTTTATTAAACCTGAGATTTACTTGCATGTAAGGATCAAGTACTGACTTGAATCATTTCTTTTGTGTGTAAATTAGAAATGGAGAGAGAAGGAAAGAAACTGGAGGACGTTCGTTTTCCTGTCATGTTGGAGCTATAGTGAAATCCAGACCATAAATAGGGACCTTATGAATCAGCAGTTATTATCACGGTGGTGCTGCAGTTAAATCTGAATAAATGAACCAAAACACAGGTTAGTAACACCTCTCTCACTTCGTGCTCCTTCCTAAACTCTGCATATTCTGCAGATTTCAAAGCCGAGACTTCAATCATCTCTGCTGCTGTTAATAAGCAGCCAAATCACAAAAACTGACTTCCTGTTTTGTATAAATTCCTGCATGTTTGTGCCGCTCCACCTGCACTTACAGGACTCCACAGTCTAAAAACCAATGGAATTATTGTTGTAGTACTCGAGATCGGTCTTGGTCTTGTCTCAGTCTTGGATTAGGTGGTCTTGACTACAACACTGTGTGAAATAGGGGCCAGCGTTTCCAGTCACTGCAGAATAAACACTCCAGAAATATTATATTTAACAAGAAACTGCAGATAACGTTTGAGCTGCAGCAGCATCTCAATCCCAAAACTTTTCGATGAAAAAAATGAGGTGACAGCTCTGCTGTTGATGAGCTTTGTTTATTTTATGGTGTTTCTTATTTTTTTATTAAATGAATTACACTCAAAATAGTGATAGAGACCAAAAACAGAGGACATAATAATCATCTCTCCATCATTTTTTATGTGAATACGATTTACTGGAATACTCTTAAAGCTTCGTAGCTGCGTGCGTGGACTGGATGACACAAACAGATTATTTCATTTATTTTAGATACCGGGGATTAGATTGTTGCTGATTGTTGCTTTTGTGTACCTGGCAGGAAGTCGTAACCCTGGACTCTGGGTGGTGTTAGGTGACGGGAACGTGATGAAGCTGAAGTCTTTTGTTTGCAGTGTTTTTCTGTATGATCTCAGGTGAAAAACTCAGATTCTGATTAAAGTTGTGAATGTATTTGTTTCCAGTTTTAAGAACAGTTTATGTAGAGAAGGGCCAGACTGTTCCCTGAATCAGCATCTTTATTATCCACTTAAACGGACACGTTAGCCTTTACACGCGCGCTACCTGTGCTGTTAAGGTTAAATATGACTCACCTGAAGTAGAAACTCTGTCTGTATTTTAATGAAGAGGATTTTTCTCCCAAGTTTTACAACCAGACGCAGTGAAATATCATTTGTAATGTTTATGTCAGGCTTAATTTTCTATTAATTACTGGATTCGGGTGGATGCAGCGTCATGACCTTTAAACGGGAGTTTGTTTGGTTACACTTGATAAGATAGCGCTGACAGTGGAGCAGGAAAAACACAAATAAAAAAAGAGGAAGGAAAGTAGATCTTTTTAATATATTTAACAATCGGTCTCTGGTGGACTCATTAGGATGACCAGTTTGACTTATTTTACAGCCACTGGTAATTAGTATCTGCAGGAATTATAGCTATAATCAGCCAAGTTTTCCCTTTGACTTTCTCTCTGTTAGCCATTAACTTTGTGTTATTCTTGCTCCAGGAAGGCGGTCAAATGTGTAAAAAGACAGCAGCCGTAAAACTAATAAAACTGTAGGGTTCCTTCAGGGGAACGTTAATACTTCCAGTGATATGATAATTCTTTTTACTTCAAAGCAGCCATTAAAAAAAGGACAATTTTCACTGCCTGCTCTGTGTTGATGGAGCTGCGAAGGCCTTGTTGGATTTGACGGGTATTTGGGGCAACGGAGCCGGCTCGTGTTCGCTCTGCGGGGGCTTTAATGTTCAGGATAAATAATCAACGGCAAGAAGCAGGGAGTCTCTTTGGAGGGTAAAAACAAATATTTTAAATTGTTTATCAGAGAAAACAGTTTCAGTATTCTCCTTCAGCGATTTCACGGCGGTTATCGCGTCAGGTTTTCTGCTTTTGCCTTTTCCAGCTTTAATTGTTAATCGGCCTCGAACCAAAGCGCTGCTGTTTCTGGAGTGTTTAAAGACTAAAAAGGACTCGACACAGTTTAACTGGGGATGACGGTCAGCAATAAAACCTTTCTGTGCCTCTTTAAATGAAAACACGGATCCGTTAAACACCCCAGTGCTCAGATCTCCTGACCAGCACATTAAGCTCGACTTTTTTAGCTGTGGGCATGTAGGGGACTCAGAGTTTGGTCAGCAGAATCAGTTAATATGAAACAAAATCAAATCTAAAGATATTTCTGATGCATGGCTTGGACATGTGCAGAGAAGGGAGGGTGGATATATACTGGACAAATGTTGATGCATGGACGTAGAGGTGCAGAGGGTGTCAGAGGAGGATGCTGAGATAGGGGGAGATGGAGGCAGATGAGCAGCCAAAAGAGGAAGAAGAAGACACCGATGAAGATATTTATGAGCAGACAGATGCATGTAATGTAAAGATTTCACGTATTTGAAATGTCAGTGTGGGTTTGCTTTAATGTAGAGACATATATGAGCTTTAGGCCCCGGTCACACAGGCCCAGAGACCGCTCAGCGAAACGCTCACAACACTTCACCCTCCCCACTGCCAAACTCCCGCGCTCGGTGGCTGAAAGTTGAACGTCCTCGACTGCTTCCTTGGACTCATTTAGCCCGTTGTCAGCAAACACCTTCTGTGGTGACGGATTTGAAGTCTAAAGCTCGCGGACCGGATTTCTGTTTTTTAAGGACTTGAAGCTCTCAGAACTTTCCTGCTAGCATTTGAACAAAGTGATTTCAGCTAACAGGCTCTGAAGTACTTTATATTAAATGGAAAATGAAGCAGCTGGAGCCTTTGGGTTTGGGTGGTTGTGACTCAGGAGGCAGAGCCGGTCACCTACTAATCAGAAGGTTGGCGGTTCAATTCTGGGCTGCTCCAGTCTGTGTGCCAAAGTATCCTTGGGCAAGATACTGATGCGTTCTTCTGTGTGAATGTTGGATAAAGAGCAAAAAAGTGTTTGTATAAATGGGTGAACGAGGACTCAGGTAAAGCACCGGTCCATTTAATGTTCTCTCATTTTTATAAGGATAATACTGTTTACTGTAAGTTTTTGTTATCATCTTCCTCTCTCTGTCTCCCTGATGATCTCCTCCTCCTCTTCCTCCTTTCAGTGCTTCTGGGCACCACTGTGGTCCTGCTCCTGTAAGAGAGGCGATGAAGCTCAGAGAGCTTTTCTCACGGAAAGCACTTTTGAGATGCATCATTTAAAAAAACAAACCTTTTTTTCTTTGTAGGAAACAATAAAGAATAAAAATGCAGAAATCTTCCCGGGTGCAGGAGGTCCAGCCTGGCTCCATCACTGAGCTCCGACCAAAGTTTCAGGTCGTAAATCCACTGCAGCTGTGAGCTCACATGTCAGCTTACTGAACATCGACTTTAAAGGTAATGGCAGTGTTTTTATTCTGAATTGGATGAACAAAAAACAGCAAGATGCTGCCGCAGATTGGTGCCCAGTCCACGGTGTACCCCACCCTTTGCCCTGTGATAGCTGGGATAGGCCGAACCCACAATCCCTCACCACCATGAATTGGATTAGAGGAAGATGATGGATGGATGGGAAAAAAATGGTAATTTCCATAAAGGTTGGGCATCCTGGTTTTTCCCTTTTAGTTTCATTTTGGAAGCAAGTATCCACTTGTTAGCTGACTTTGGGAGAGACTGCTAGCCTCAGCAGTGTACAGGAGAAAGGGACAGATAACATACCAACTACTGTATTCTACCAATCATGTCAATTTGTTATGATATAAATCTATATACATTCAATTCACTTTTATTTATATAGCACCAAATCACAACAATCACCTCAAGGTGCTTTATGTTGTAGAGACCCTACAGTGATTATAGAGGGGATATATATATATATAAAATAAATGGCTTGGAGACAGGCCCCAGCTGTAAATGGGACCCCTTGGATAATGTGGCCCAGTATATAAATAACATAAATTTATGAGTTAATACCACAGTGAAAGGCGTCTGTGTCTCTGGTTATCGAAGAAAACAAGTTTCCACCTATTGAGTATTTCGGTCTGCCTTTAATTCACCCGGCACAGGAGAAAACTGCATTCAGCAGGATTTTCTGATGCGTGCTGCAGGTTTTTAAACTGTCCACATTAAAGGTGTCAAAACTCATGTTTAATACAGGTTTGCCTCTCAAACAAACACCGTTAAAGGTCGAAAATAGAAACTTCTCTGAGTGCTCATCAAGAGACAACAAGACCTGTCTGAACTCATTTCACTGTTGTTGTCTTTTTTTATATCCTCCTCTTTTTACTGCCCATCTAATGGCTTATTTATTACATTCATTCTTTATACGCCGGCTCCTGTGTGGCCTCATTACGACTATAGCACTGCTTTGGAATTCCAGGATAATTATGAGCTTCATTGTTTTAATAAGAGTCTCGGTCAGTGCGGATCTCTGCTACATCTTCACAGTTCCCAGTGGGAAATATATGAGGGCAGCACCAGCGCTGGACAGATGGAATCAGACGCACTGCAGGTAAATATTTATACGCCGCTGTGTGAGGGAGGATACTTGAATCTCATCAACTGTCTTGTAAAAGTGGTCTGATGTGGTGTAAATCTATGCAGCTGTACGTCCGCGGCCTTAATAAGTCTGTGATGCAACTTCAGCTTGTCTGCTATCTCTTAAATCAAAGCAGCACTTTTCTTCTCATCATGAGGTAATGTTTGGAAACTCTGCTCGGGCTGAGCGCACACAAAAACAACACGTCCATTTTCTCAGAGCGCCCAGATAACGTGGACGTATGACGTACGTGAAATGGATTATGAAGCCGTGGGAATGGATTGTTCAACGTGTGCGCAGACTGACAAACTGCTTCGCTCTAAAGGCCCGTTTACAGACCAGAGTCTGTGGAACGTGTAATAAAATAATGGAAATATTCATAATAGACATGTAAGGGGATAAATTATTATTACAGCAGTTTGCTTGAGCTGCTGACAGATATCAGCCAGAGTTTTAGCCAGCTCTGGAGAAAATGTTAGCAACAATTTGTGGAGAATAAGCCAAAGAAAACATCAACTCGTGCTCTTTGTTCCACTGCGGTGGTAGAAAAATAAGATGCAGTGAGAACATCACAGGGTTCTAGCCAGAAAACACGACAGCCCAACGGTATCGGAGGATTGGCACAGTGCCGGGCGATCAACCGCTGACTAAAACCCCGCATCAGCAGACCATCAGTGTGCCTCACTTCAGGTACTTCCATAAGTACAGTGTGTGCAGTACCTGAGTTTTCACACAGTGCTGCATTCTCAAAGCAAACACGGTGAGTTAGTGCGCTTAATGAAAATGACGTGACAGCGGTTATCGTGCTAGCATCACACTGTATTTGTTGACCCTCCGGCCACATCACAGCATCCATAACGTAGTTTTACTTACAACACCTGGAAAAAACACCTGCAGCTGTTAGCTAGTTAGCATTAGTGTCATCTGTTCTGATGAGGTCTCACAATACATGCAGTATTAGTTCTTAATCAGTCACCTCTTAATTACTGCTTATCAGTGGTAACTGAGGCAGGTGTACATGGGTTTGGACCCAAAAAGACTTCAGTCAGAATTAGAAATTCTTATTTATGGTGTTTGTCTATTCTCATAAGAAATACTTTATTCCAGTTTTCTGATGACTTATGTTTGATTTATTTATTTTTTGTTGAAAATCAAACAGAAAACTTTTTAAGAAGTTTTTAAGTTCTAAGTTTGACTTCCTTATAGTCAACTAACTAAAAAAATCTCTGCACACCTGAATGGGCGACAGGTGCGTCATCCAGCCATGACAATAATCATAGCTGATTAACACGTGTGCCCATAATCAGATAAAAACTACATCAGTATGATGTTACATAAATAACATACATACAACTTCTCTACACAAACATCTGCACAGGTCAAAAATTACATGGATAATCATCCGTATATCCCATACTCATAAACACAATGGCCAATACGCTTCACCAATTTAGTTTTTCCCATACAATTAACTATATAAACTGTTTAAGAATAAATACCAAATATGACAGCTAATACAAATCACATTAAAAAAAAAGCATCAGTTATAGTCACTGTATTACCTCTAGAAAAATACTTATTAAAATTATCCTCATTCTTTTTTTGATGGAACATTTAAAGCCACAGTGTGGAAAATCTCACCACTAGATGTCAGTATGGTGCAGATTGCAGTCAGCTGAATTCTGGTTCCCTACCCCTCCCAATTCAAGTGGATAATCCTACGGTGGCCGCTGGGTTCGAATCCACCTCGGCCCGGGCCTATCTGTGTGGAGTGTGCATGTTCTCCCTGTGTCTGTGTGGGTTTTCTCCGGGTACTCCGGTTTCCTCCCACAGTCCAAAGACATGCACTTACTGGGGTTAGGTTAATTGGTGACTAAATTGCCCATAGGTGTGAATGGTTGTCTGTCTCTCTGTGTTGGCCCTGCGACAGGCTGGCGACCTGTACAGGTGTACCCTGCCTCTCGCCCTATAACAGCTGGGATAAGATGCTCTTCCTGACACATCCTCCAAGGGATCGAACTGGGGATTTTAGGTGGTCCGCTCGTTAGATGAATATGTAAACCGCTACACATTCACCCAAGGTAACAGGCTAAGGAACCTTAAGGGCCCGTTATGGTTGCCCTCCATCGCCAGTACAGGTTTTGAAGAAGTCCAAACAGGAAGTTTGTTGAGTTTTTTTGTTTTAAATTTTTTTCCAACTTAAGGGACACTGAAGCGTAGCTTGCGCCAGCAGATGTGACATCATTCTTGGCACCCCTTAATGAAATAATTTGGAAATGATCTGTGGTGCAATCACCGAGTTGTGGCGGCGCCGCAGCTCTGCTTCAGTGTTATCACCAACACACTTAGAAGGTGTAACTTTTATTTTGAAGGCAAACTGTCTCCGTTCCTTGCATCGTGCTGTGCTTGCTTAAGTTTCATTGGAAAATGGGCAGTCAGACAACATCGGCTGCTGAGGAACGACTTCATACATGTACTCCAGCTCTTACTTTTAAGTACAGTTCTCTAATACTATGGTACTTCATTAAGATGCTGACTGGAGGACGAACCCTTCCAATTCTTTAAATTTGTTTTTAAATGTATAGTGGTTTAAATGCTTCTTTCAAAACTGGAATCAGCAGTGTAGTTTGTGTTTTTACAGGAGGTGTGCAACCCCCATAAGAAAATTTAGTTTGACATGTTTAAATCAGCCTGGTGAGGAAGAAATAGCCCTTTAACTCAGACTGTTCACTTATTTAAAATTTTAAAAAATCTGCTTCTAAAATCAGTGAGCCCACCATGTGAACTCCTTTTTATGTGATTTAACCCTTAAAATATTGAGATATTTCACTCTGCACCTGAACTGTTTTCCCATTTGTGGAGAAAATGTGTTGATTTATTTAGCTGTCATGCTCTGGCTGTAGGCTGAGAGGGCCAAGAGGTTAAAAAATGTGCTGCTATCTGCTGTGCAGCTCACTGTTGCATTCCCAAACAGCACTGGGACTCTTCTCTGCTGATGTGGAGAGCTGCATTAAAGGTAACGTACATCCAAACAGCCACCAGAGCAGCCCGGCAGCCTGTAGCCTCGTGGCATCCTGCGGAGGCTCGGTTAATGGTCTTCGCTGTGAAAGGATGTCCAGAAGTTACAGAATGATGAGTATTAATGCTGTGTTTTCTAATGAGCTACGAGTCATTGATGAGCTCGAGGAAGCTGCTCCAAGCCTCTACACTTAAACATGGATGGTTTAAGAGATGGACGTAGCTTCGTGGTCCGAGTAGGGGCGTCAACGCTCAAACGCCTTAAACCTGAATTCTTTTTAATGGCCACCAGATGGCGATAGCTGTGGCTGCAAAAAGACTCCAGTCTTTGGTTTTCTGTCTTGACCTTTGTAAACCTTTTCTGGATGGGTTTATGGATTCAGGTCACACTCAATAAAACATGAAGTTCATTTTATTAATTTTCATCCAGGATATGCTCATTGGCTAATGACCTGTGATTGATAAGTTGTTAGCCAATGAGCATGCAGAGCCACAGTCAGCTCCACCCCTTCTTCTCACAAACACCAAGATGGTGCTACTGAAAATGCTCATCATAAGGATTAAAGGATTTTGACATAAAGTTTAGACTTGCTGAACTTCCTGGAAGTGCTTGTGTTACTTCCTGCTGGGATTCTGGTCTTTTCGTGGTAAGTTGACCCTCCACGTTTTCCCTTTAGTGAATGAATATTGGGTGAGTCGATGCATTCATGTTAATTTATTTGAATTCTGCTGGTTGGAAGTAGGGCTGGGCGATATATCGAGCTTTAAAAAATATAGATATACGCGATATAAGATGAGACTATATCGTTTATATCGATATAGTCTGGTTCAGGTTACGTTCATACTTGTAGCTCCACCAGTTCACTTTCTCTTCTCCCAGTTTGTCTCTGCACAGCTTCGCCCTCCCCCGCCTCTCTCCGCTTCACCCGTTAATCATGCAGGAAGCGACCGAATGGCAGTGTTGCCAACTTAGTGACTTTGTTGCGAGATTTGGCGGCTTTTCAGACCCCGCCGGCGACTTTTTTCCCCAAAGGGACTAGTGACAAATGTAACCACTGTTTCCAGAGAGTTTTGTTAACCTGAAATCCTCCGCTGTCGCCGAGTTTTGTGTACATACAGCCTTCATACTGCGTATGTTCGTACGCTTTGGCATCGCCCGGACCCCCAAGAGTCCCTGGCTGCAGGTAAGCGAGCGCCACCACACGCAGCAGATGTTGGTTTGTACCGTAAGTCACGTGACCGTAACAGCAGAAGTCGGTGCTTTTCATGTGCTTGCAGACGCTGCATTGAGTGTGTGGGCCCGTTGCTGTGTTACATCAGCACAAATGTCTGTGGATTTACTGAGATGGTTAAAATCCTGCAGATGGAGTTTTGTTCAGTCAGTCTGTCACAGTACTGGATGTACAGGAGTACACAGGAGGAAGTACTTTCCAGTGAAGCAGACTTCACCAGACTGGCTTTGTAAAGAATCAGCCTTTTGATATTTTTGTTCTGTATTTTTTCTGTTTACATTTTAACAGCACAGCTGTGAGTCTTTTTATAGAGGGGAAAAAAAGCATTAATTTATTTGAGGAGCATTGTTATTTAAAGATGCCAATAGTTGATTTTTGAGAAATTTCTCATGTACATCTACAGCTGAATGTGTCATGGATCAGCTGTGTGGCAGGCAGGAAGGGGGACCCCAATGCAGGATACACAAGACGGAAGTAAATAACTCAGCTTTATTGGCTGGCAGAGCAAACTAAGGGCAGGGCTGGACAGGACCAGAGGCGCAGAATATATAACAAAATTAAACTTAACTTGAAACTACAGAAAACACAACCAGGGAAACATTAGATGGAGACGACACGACAACAGCCACTGGAAACACAGGACTTAAATACACAGGAGGGCTAATGAGGGAGGTGGAAACAGGTGGGAACACAGGTGACGCTAATAACACTGAGGAGACCAGGGGAAGCAAAACTGAACACAAGAGACCGGGACTGGACGACTATCAAAATAAAACAGGAAGCAAGACGATGGAACAGAGACGCAGACCTGACACAGAATACAGAGGGAACACCAGGGACTAGAAATGAGAATTAAACCTCACAACCAAAAGAAACCCAAAACAGAACAGAGAAAATGAAGCAAAACAAAAACACAGGGGGTCCAAAGGACCCCGGACCATGACAGAATGTGTGACATTTGGGACATGTAGCTTTGACTCTGAAGGGCCTTTTAGTTTATTGGAAGTGTGGTGCAGCTGCAGCTCAGGTCTGTTTGATAGTGTCAGCGTTTTGTTCGAGGCTGATTGTTTTCAGGCTGTTTGGATTCTGACTCGTGGATTTGTTCTATTTGGATTTTATTTGTATGTCTTTGCAAGATGTGAGTTGACAGTTTGCAGGACTCAGACCCTGACAGCTGATCTGAGTTCAGTCTGAGTCAGTTAATTCGTGGTAAAGAGTAACTAAGGTTTGGTGTTTTGGTAAGAAATAACTACGGGAAGTAAAAATTTATGATAAATCCGTTTAAATGAATCAAATTCGGGTTATTTTTGGCTTGAAATGCTTTAAAAAGATGATTTTCTTTTATGTTCCGTATAATATAATAAATAAAAATCTCTAAATGACCAACAAAGTTAGAAACAGCTGCAGGTCTGATTCCTGTCAGATTAGGTAATAATGCCGTTTGAACGTTGTTAGAATATATCAATCTTTTTACATTTTATTTGCTGTTTACATGATCATTGTTTTATGTAGTAATTTAGTCATCTGCCTCCATGTAATGAACTTACTTATGTCATTTGGACCCAGTAACATATCAATAGTCTCAGGAGCCTAAAAAAGATGACTGAACTGAGGCTTCTTCAGTTCTAAAAGCAAAGGTGGAGCGTCCCAGGTATTTAAACCCTGATCAGTGATGGTGGTTCACAGTGGACACAGATGCTTCTTTAACTGCTCTTTCAGACATCTGTCTTCCTCGTCCAAAATGTGAACATTGGGTCCTGATCACCCCACATTTGTGTTCCAGTGTGTACCAGTGACTTGGTCCTGTCAGCAAAACTGGAGCTCCGCCTTCTTGGACAGTCTGTTAGTCCAATGAAGCCACAGCAGCCATATTATTGGTCAGATAATTGCATTCAAAAGGCTCCAACAGCACCAACACGGTCCACAGGTCCAGTTCAGGGACTCCAGTTAGCTGAGGTGAAGCCTAGCAGACAGCTAGCAGCTACAGTCGCCTGTGTCGCCATCCACCTGTCAGTCAGAGAGGCCACGCCCCTAATAATGCAAACTTTAATCCTTAATATGATTTAAACAGGTGAGTTATAGATGCATCCTCCCCCCGTACAGCTTTTATGAAGGGGGGAAATTATCCTCAGAGACCAAATCATTTCTGCATCAGCTGTAAACATGTTCATTTCTGCAGGAAACCTTTAACATGGGAGTCTATGGGGAGTGACTCACTGCTTCCTCTGCTGGACGGCAGAGGAACTTCAGGATTTGGTGCCCCGGGGTTAGTTTCCTGTTCATCCTGATGGATGATGCTTGGTGTTGCTGCACCCGAGTCTGAACCCCAAACTCAGTCTTGTTAGCCGGCTCATTGCCAGCCAGTTTCTGGGATTTTTCAGAAAGGTTTGTTGCATGTTTATCGACACAGATCACCGCAGATCAGAACAGCTCGTTTCAGACCGATGAACTGAGGGGCTGCATGAGTGCAGTAGTGATATTCAGGAAGTAAATTCTCACTCATATTCTCCATAGAGATTTTTGATTGAGTCATAATGTAACCATCCAAAGTACACTGACTACGAGCTAAAATCCGGTGAAACAATGATATGCGCTCCTGTAGAAACCACGAGTTTGTATCAGATCAACCTTGTTTTATTAAATATGTGTTTTATTTGGGATGTCACAGCAAACTCTGCCCACGATCCTAATTTCAAGCAGTCTGATTGGTGGAGGACGCTGCTAATGTGGAAATATTTAAACCTTAAAGAGCGTCGGCACGAAACCTCCGAACCCGTGACAGCAGTCAAGACGGAAGCACGTCTAAATTCACTGAAAGTGGGCGGTCACTGTCGCGCTCTGTCAATCATTCAAATCTACTGCAATAGAATAAAAATAGCTGGAAGTAAGAATAAGGCATAAATAATGACGACGGCTCTATTTTTATCGCATGTAGGTGAAAAAAAAAAAGTAAATATAGTAACACCAGAGTTACTGTAGTTTATCATTATATTTTTTCCTTTTTTGTCTTTAATTCAGATTCATTTCCAGAGTTTCAAAAAACAGAAACAACCAACCTGAGGAGGCACTGAATAATAAAGTCTAGTTTCTGTTATTCTTTAACTGAACTGCTCCTCACACAGATTTACTTTTATTTCACTAATAACCACCTTGGACGGCACATTTGTCTTTAGTGTAAGAGTCTGAGTTGGTCAGCAGTGATTAGGCTCACACAGTTGCAGGTAATTCAGCGTATCATCCACTCATTTATATTAATGGACCAAAAGTTTCTGTGCACTCATTTCAGCCTCCACCCAGTTTCCAAAACTCAAACGTGCAGCAACAAGGAGAGACGGCGTCCTGCTCCTGAATCATCGTCTGCCTCCATCATCACTTCAGCCGCCCCAGACGCTGTTTAACATTTGGTACCACTGAGGCTTCACGGAGACATCAGCAGCCCTGTGATGTCAGTGTGTGGCCCGTTTCACCGGCTTCCTAATTCATGGCCTTTTCCATCTCCTGCGCCGGCCGTAAATCTGCCTCGCTACCAGAGCGTCTTCATCCACCGCTGCCGGGGCACCGCTGTCCAAAACATCTTCCCCCGCTGCTCGCTCGCTCTGAGCAGGTGCCAGAGGTTTTGGTCTGCAGAGATCATTAAAGGTATTAGTTACCTCCACCTCCCCCATCCTCATTAAACATGCTGAATCCATTTGTTTAGCAAGCAGCTGAGGGAGCGATGGAGCGCTCGCCCAGGCCGGGGATTGATTTATTAACACTGATTTCGGCCTCTGAGACCGCCCTGATGATGATGATGATCGCTGTGCTTCAGGAATTTCAATGTAGATGAGGAAGATTCACTTGCCATGGAAGAACTTAAATGGATGGTAATGTGAAGGACGATGGATAAATCAATCAGTCAAAAGGCCAAAATACTGCAGCCAAACATCTCCGAATGTACGGAAGCCGGTTAATACCAAAAACAGGAAACTGTTTACATTATTATTAAAGCATAAAATAAAAAAGTCAGATTTCTTTTCAGTGAAAATCTTTTAACAGCTTTTATCAAATTCTATCATAAAGCAACTGTAACTCATTTTGACTCAGTTAGGGGGTCATAATTGTCTTGTTTTCAATACATTAGAATCAAAATATTAATTTCATACTGATGTTACAATAATTTTGATGAAAGCAAGTCAAAGTCTCGCAACAGTGTGTGCAGCAGTCATGACATTATTCTTATATATTTATAGTTTTAGCTCGTGTGGCCAAATATGATCCAAAGCGATGGAGAGGCAGCCGTCATCGGTCCACGCGTCACAAGAATCGCTGCTCCTCCTGAAACACGCCGATCACCCAGACTGTGCGCAGGGTCAAACACAGCGTGATGGATGCTGTCAGAAAAGCACGAACTTTATTTTCGTGTCTCTTCGTATCAGTTCACGCACAGATTCGAGGGGTTCACGATGGAGCCAATCTTTTTACCAACCCAAGTTTGAGTGGTACACGTGAACATCGTACGTACACGTCACACATTATCACACGTATTCGTTTATAAAAATGACAAACATGTGTTACTTGGTTAGATTTCGGTTTAAACTACAGAGCTTTAGGTTTGAGAAAAAGATCTAAAGTTGGATTAAAGTCTTATCTTTTTGTCTCACTGTCTCTGGATGAACTACTGTGGTCATGACATGAGATATATTTCCTATTAAAATTTATTACTGTGCACACCGGTGTCCACGAATATGAAGAGAAAAACTGCTTTTTGTGAGTATTTCACAAACTGGTGTGTGTGTGTGTGTGTGTGTGTGTGTGTGTGTGTGTGTCTGTGTGTGTGTGTGTGTGTGTGTGTTGGGGCGTCCTGTCCATTTATTTGTTATTTATGGTGAAAGTTTTTCTCTGGAATGTGAATTTTTCTGTTTTGTCTCAGAATATTGACCTTTCCTTTTTTTAACCCCACTATATCAACGTTGACTCGTTTTTCTTTAAAAATTAAATAATAAATAGACACTGTTTTTGGTCGGCTGTCTGCTCGTTTACTGTGGTTTTGGGGGGGCTTTTGTCACCCCTCACCTTCCCACTGCTTCAGTGATCGAGGTTTGCAGTTGGGGGCAACCCTCTGGTTTCCTTCTCACCTGTGGTGTGGTACCTGTGTGTGATACCACGCTGGAATTCAGGGGCGGAGCCGGGAAAAAGGTGTAGGTTCCAGGTGACGATGTCAGGTATCAGGTGACGATGTCAGGTAGGTTGTACCACAGTACCTCTGTTACCACGTTTCGACTGCCGAGGTGCCGGTGCTCGTGCCACTGCTGGTGTCGGTTCCAATGAACCGGCGAAACACTTAAGAGCAAGCCCGCGTTCCCACCGCGTTTCTGTGAACCGCTCCTTTACGTATGAGTGTGGGCGGGTCCTCGTCTGGACACGGAAGCCGAAGCGCACAAACGTGGGAGAACACGCTCCCCTTTCTGTGCTGCAAATACGTGATATGAACTGATACAAAGCAGCAAGTTCAGCCTTAGAGCCCAACCTAATTCACAGCTGTGAAAATCTCCTGTAATACACACCATGCAGTGAAATAGCGCTAGAAAACTTTACCTTTAGATGGCAGAGCCACGTCCTTCTGCTGCTTTCGTCACACGTTATTGGTTCGAAACCAGCTACCTTGCGGTGCCGGAGTGGAACCTGTTTCTTTGGCCGAGCACCAGGCGTGTTCATGGTGGAAAAATGCTGAATGGTTCGAGCACTTGGCACCGGCACCCAGCCAGTGGAAAAAGGGCCACTGTTTGACGCTTGCAGGTGTTGGTGCCAACCATCTGGTCCATGGTGTCTATACCTTCTTTGGTCTAGAGCAGGGGTCGGCAACCTGCGGCTCATCCAGGCTTAATCTGCGGCTCTGTGCGGCTCAGTTCGGTTTTTGTTGTAGTTTTAAATTGGAACATTAGTGTGATCTTGAAATATTAAAATAAAATCATTTTATTTATTTATTTTAGTTTCTCAATA